>JBBAXF010000004.1:49409103-49599782 GCA_037837765.1 Delichon dasypus | reverse complement strand
AAGAAAGAAAGAAAGAAAGAAAGAAAGAAAGAAAGAAAGAAGAAAGAAAGAAAGAAAGAAAGAAAGAAAGAAAGAAAGAAAGAAAGAAAGAAAGAAAGAAAGAAAGAAGAAAGAAAGAAAGAAATTTCCCTTGGTCAAGGAGAACTGGGTTAAACAACACCCTGGTGAAGCTTGATATCCACAAGTTTATTGGCCCTAAAGGGATGCATCCCGAAGTGCTGAGAGAGGTGGTCAACACCATAGCAAGGCCACTCACAATCACCTTTGAAAGGTCGTGGCAACCAGGAGAGGTCCCTGAGGACTGGAAGAAAACAAATAGCAGCCCACTTCAAAAATGGCAAGAAGGAGCCACAGGAGCAACCAGCCAGTTAGCCTCATTTCAGTCCCTTGAAAGGAGGCAAAGCAGCTCATTCTGGGGGCCATCTCCACCCACATGGATGACAAGAAGGTGACATCAGGAGCAATCAGAATTCACTAAAGGTAGATCATGCTTGACCAATCTGATTGCGTTCTGAATGAAACAACTACCTGGGTAGATGTGTGTGTCAAGAGCTGTAGATATTGTCTACCTTGACTTTAGCAGTGCTTTTGACACTGTCTCCCACAACATCCTGAGGTACACTGAAGAAGTGTGGGCTGGCTGAGTGGACAATGAGGTGGATGGCAGATCACAGAGGGCTATAACTAGTAGCACAAGATCTAGTTAGAGGTCTGTCATTAGTGGTGTCCCCCAAAATTCCATAGTGGGCCCAACATTGTTTACTTATCCATCAGTGACTTGAATGAAGGGACAGAGTAACATCTCAGTAAGTTCCCTGATAACACAAAGCTGGGAGCAGTGGCCAATCTCCCAGAGGGCTGTGCAGCCTTTCAGAGGAACCTTGACAGAGTGGGAGATGGGCAGAGAATAATTATCTGAAATTCAACAATAGTAAATGCAGGATCCTGCACCTGAGGAGGAATAATCCCAGGCACCAGCACAAGCTGGAGTGATGTACTCAAATTCTGGCCTCCTCAATACAAAAGAGACATGGAGCTTCTGGAGGGGTCCAGTGCAGGGCTACAAGGATAAATTATTGGACTAGGAAGCATCTCTCTTAATAGGAAAGGCTGAGAGAACTGGACCTGTTCAGCTTTGAGAAAAGACAACTGAGAGGGGACAAGATAAATGTCTGAGTATCTGAAGGAAGGGCGTCAAGAGGATGGGACCAGGCTCTGCTCAGTGGTGCAGAGAATTAGGACAAGAGGTACAAATTGTGCACAGGAAGTTCCACCTGAAAACAAGAAAGAACGTTACTGTGTGTGTTACCAAGTACAGGAAAAGATCACCGAGAGAGAGTGTGGAGTCTCCTTTACTGAAGATATTCAAGAGCTATCCGGACATCGTCCTGTGCCATATACTCTGGGATGACTCTGCTTGAGCATGGAGATTGGACCAGGTGACCAACTGTGGTCCCTTTCAACATGGCTCATTCTATGACTGTAATTTCAACAAGACCACTTCCAGGAAATCAGGTTGAAAGTCTTCCACAAAGACAATGTGAGCCCAAACCATGAGAACCAATGGTATTTCCAGATGAAGGGATGTATTCAACAACAATATGCCCAATGAAATTCACAACAGGAAAAAATTTTAGATGTGTATTTCCTAATGATTAAAGTTAAAACACTAATTAAAAATTGTTGTAATGCATTAATTGAGTTTATATTTCATCAGATTTTTAATATTCTTTTCCATCTGTCCTTGCCCAGCAGTGCCCATCCCCCTCAAACCGAATCCTGTTTCCTCGCACTTATCACTGATTGGGTGGTGCCTCTGGGTCTTGCCTATGGGCCCTGGGGGAAAAAGCCACGGCAGGGGAGGGGCCAGCACTCTCTGGCATCAGCGAGCCACCGGGAAAGGTCTCCAGCTACTGGAGCAGGACTTGAGAATAAAAGCTGTAATATCCAACCTGGAGCCAGAGAGTCAGGCTCTTCCTTTGCCATCGGCGGCCGTTTAATCTTGCGGGGGAAACTACATCTGGCGCCTAAACATGGGACTGTGGTGGTTTCAGGCAGATTTTGGGAGAAACCCTCCCACGGGGTCCCCCTCCCCTCCTCCAACCGGTTCGGGAAAAAGAATTCCTCAGAGAGAAGTGGAAAAAACCTGTTTATTAAACAGGCAAAGCACTCCCAGCACAATACCTGATGACAAAAGCTTTGTGCCACTTACGGAGGGATAACAAACTTAAAGAAAGTCTCCTCTTGAGGGTCGTCACTGTGCTCCACCGTTCCGTCTCCGCTGATGTTGGGAGAAAAGGAGATGTGCAGGGCTGGGCTTGGTGGGGTGGGTCCCCTGTGGAGGCCCCCGGTGCTTCCCCAGGTCCTTAGTCCGGAGAGGTTGGAACAGTTCCGAGGAGAGGGCAAAAAAAGCAAAAAGGAAGAAAAAAAGGGAAAAAAGGGAAAAAAAGAAAAAAGAAAAAAAAAAGAAAAAAGCTTCAGCTATTCTACAGCGTCTAACTACGCTAGCACTAACTAACTAACTGCCAGGGAAAAAAACAACAGAGCTTCTTTCGTCTTGCCGTGTTCCAACTCCCCCACTTCAAGGTCTCTCCGATGAGCAGAGTTTTCCTGGGGAAAAACAAACCGCGCTTGCCCTCCCCCCTGCACCCAACAGATGATTGGGGATACACAGTCACCCCAGGACAGACTTAAAGCCACAAAAGGTTCCCAGAAAGCTGGAAGAACCACTTGGGGAGCATGTGGCCGAGGAATCTCACGCAGATACGTGAGCCCACCCATGCAGAGACACAGACCCGTCAGGCTTGGCGTTCACTGTGGAATCTCCAAAACACAGGACTCTACAGGCCAGGGCTGCAGTTTTCTCCCTTGGACTCAAAAACCCCATCAGAGTGCTGCAAAGAAGTCCCCTGAATGGCAAGCAGCTCCCAGAGAAGGTGACCACATGTTCGTGGAAATATGACCCCTGGGATCAGAGACTGGAAGCTCTTTTTGCACCAAAATGGGTCAGTCTCAGGCAAAAGAAGTGGTTGGGAAAGAAAGGAAAGAAACACTGGAATTTTGGTGAGTATTACTTTCAGTTTTCTAAGGGAAAATCTTTTTCAGAGGTGGGATTCCTCTGGGGGAAAGGGTTTTTTTTTTATCAGGGAAGGTTTTGCTTTCAGAGGAAACCTTCAAAGTGCTTCAATAGCACGCTTCTTTTGCAGCCTGGGGGGTAGAAAAGGAAACTGTTTCCCCTTTTGGTTTTTTTTCTCTCCAGCAAGGTTTTTTCCTTTCAGTTTCTCAGTAACAATAGAGAGGACACAGAAACTCAAAATCTGAGCCAAAAATGGGTGCAAGGCTGTCTGTGTCTCACAAAAGAGTCTATTATTACATTTTATATACCTTGAATAATGACAAGACCCATTATTCAAAGAAACATCTGAAAAAATTAACTCTGTGGTTATTTTCTCAGTTTCCACACTTGTCATTAGAGCAAATAAGCTCCCCAGAATTCTGGGAGGCTATAACAAAAAAAATAGTTGAATCTGGCTCCTCTAATAATAAAGAAGATGCAAATTTTACTTTTTATAGCTTAAAAATTAAATTTGCATTGCAAAAGCAAAATAAAGAGGAAAAAAAGGACAGTTCTTTGTGAATTTTCCCCAGCTTGTACCTTTGCAGGTGGTCCGAGTGCTCAAACCTCCCATCTCGGTAAACCCCGGGTGGGGGAGGGTCACAAGACGGAGGGGATTCCTTTGTCCAAAATGGCCGAAGCCATGTGCTCCAGAGCCACAAGGAGTCACTTCCTTTGTCTAAACCCCACTTCCTTTCAGTGCCACTCTCGGCACTGCCCTTTCCTCTGACTCTGCCCCTTACCCTCAAACCTCTGCCCTCCGCCTCCTCCCCATGTGACTCAAGCCTCCAGCCCCTCCCTTCCCCTGGTTCCCATGGTTTCCCCGCCCACAGTTCTCTGGGTCTTGCCTCTGGGCCCTGGGGGAAAAAGCCACGGTGGGGGAGGGGCCAGCTCACTCTGGCATCAGTGAGTCACCGGGAAAGGTCTCTTCCAGGCTGAGCAGGACTTAAGAATTAAAGCAGAAATATCCAACCCAGAGCCAGAGAGTCAGACTCTTCCTTTGCCATCAGCAGCCGTCTAATCTCATGGTGGAAACTACAAAAAATCACTCCGATTTTCTTGCTAATAGGGCTATTAAGAATTAAGGCTGATCTCATGGAGTTTTTTTCCTTCTGACAGATAAATGCTGAGTGCTTTACTTAAAGTCTTACTTAGCTGCCAGAACTGGAATTTATGGAAAGTATTCACACACATATCGAGGATACAAAAGCAGGCTCTGCCAACAAAGTCAACAGCTGCTTGGAGTAGGTCTCCTCAGAGACATAAGTGATCGTGATCTGTCCCTTACATATATCTGGCTGCCATTGTGGTCATAGAGAAGGCAACAGTGGGATAGATGTTGCTGGGGAAGCTGGCCACTTACAATACAATCAGTGAGGAAAACACTTAATAATCCAGATGCCAATTGCTCCAGAGGGAGAAGCAAGATCAAGCCCAAAATGCAAATTTTTTCTTAATTACTTCCCAAGCTTCAACTGCTTTCCAAGCTCATGGGCCTCCAGAAAGAGCACATAAATCACAATTCACTTTTGGCTTAAACTGTTAGAAAGATGGGATTCTCATCTTCCAGGGGTGGGGCGGAAAGAAAAAAAAAAAAAAAAATCCCTCTAGATTTGTATGTGTTCTTGGAAAAATACTATCAAATTCACTCAAAAGCAGAAAGGAAAACACCAGTTTTGTTGTTTCTCACAGCTACAATAAAAGCTTATTCCTCTAGAAATCAGACACAAAATAATCAATACAAAAAATTCCTGCAGTCTGGAAAATACTGTAGGTTGGCAGTTTGGTGGGACATTTATTCACAGGTGTTTTATCTCTTGTTCAAAAGTCAAACAGATAGTAAAGAAGTACTGAAGTTTGAAAAGCTTGTAAATGACTGTGTCATGCACTAGTCCCTTTGGAGGACAGTGTGTTTGGGCCTGGAAAAATCTCAAACATCCTAATGTCACTCTTACTGTCAGTCAAATTACCACTCTCTATAAACAGACAGTAAGAGTTATTTTCTCTGCTTTGTTTAATTGTGTAGTTAATACCATACAAAGACCACTTTGTAAAAAAAATCTAACTTGGAAAAATATCTATTTGATTAATAGTTTAAATCAGTGGCTGTTTCATGATTTTATTATAACAGTCCTCTTAAATAATAACTATGACAAATGTAGTGTTTACTATTAGCACTATTTGCAGTGGGAGAAAATTTCCATTCATTTTATTATCTTTTCAGTTAACTTGTCTCACATTATTTTAAAGATCCCGGGTTGAGCAGAAAAGCACAAAGAATAATTAAGTCTCCTAATCTTTGATGATACTCAGAATGAACAAAGCAGACCTTAATATAGACAAAAAGAGCTATTTTGCAGATTTTGTCAACCTAAAGATTGACAAAAATATCTGAAATGTCTTGAAAATACTACCAGAAAAACTATCCTGTATATTACTGAACACAATTTCTAAATTCAACACAAAATTGTTTCTTCACTAGAAGGAAGAAACAGATATTTTTCTTGAATGAGAAAATTGCAAGGGACAAAGGGACAGGTTATTCTCTATATTTTGTCTTAAAATTCACATCACTGTGATCAAATTCATTCCTGATTTCACTGAAATCTCAGGAGGGAATGTGGTCAATGTGACAGTTTTAAAAGCTATCTTCCAACAGAAATATCAAAAGAGATTAATCTTCCCTCTAACAAAAATAAAACCCAAAAACACACAGACACACAAAAAATCACTTAAGACAAGATCAAAAGCAAAACAATTACTACCTTTTTATAGCATCAATACTTACATTTGGCCTATTTGCAAATCTGAATGAGAATGGAGATTGACCGTGGACTATCGTCCCTTGAACGAAGTGACTCCACCATTGAGTGCTGCTGTGCCGGACATGCTGGAACTCCAGTGTGAGCTGGAGTCCAAGGCAGCAAAATGGTACGCCACAATTGACATTGCTAATGCATTTTTCTCCATTCCTCTGGCTGCCAAATGCAGGCCTCAGTTTGCTTTCACCTGGAGGGGCGTGCAATACACCTGGAACCGACTGCCCCAGGGGTGGAAACACAGCCCCACCATCTGCCATGGACTAATCCAGGCTGCACTGGAAAAGGGTGAGGCTCCAGAGCACCTACAGTACCTCGATGACATCATTGTGTGGGGAAACACAGCAATGAAAGTGTTTGAGAAAGGAGAGAAGATCATCCAGATTCTCCTGAAGGCTGGCTTCACTATCAAGCAGAGCAAAGTCAAGGGACCTGCTTGAGAGATCCAGTTCCTGGGAGTAAAGTGGCAAGGTGGACAGTGTCAGATTCCCACTGAAGTCATCAACAAGATCACAGCAATGTCTCCACCGACCAACAAGAAGGAAACACAAGCTTTCCTAGGCACCACAGGTTTTTGGAAAATGCACATTCCTCTCGTATGAAAAAAATCATTTTAAGATGAATTCCACATTGCTCTCATTTTACTACATCTCATGCATCAGAAGGAACAATATAAAACTTTCATCTGGAACAGATGAAGATGTACACTGGCAGGCAGGATTCCTAAAATATTCACACTTCCACTCAAGTTAATGACTCTGAGGGCTTAAGAGTTCAATAAAATATTGTTTGCATTAAATTTTTACTGAAGTAAATAATTAGGAAAATAGGTGTGACCTCTGGTATTCAATTTCAAATGTGAATGCATGCCTGAATTTTTCCAGGCCCAGTAAAGAGCCAACCCTCAAAAATAAGCCACGAAGTGTAACAGGTATTTTCTAAGCACCAACTTCACATCTTCCCAGATGTCCTAGGGTAACTTTATGATGCTTGTATCCCTAATTGTCTGTTCTGTTTGTGCTGTATATTGAGTCCTGTGCCTTTAAGACTGGTTCTAAGAGCAAGGAGAAGCGCGGAGTTTGTTTTGAGAAAACTGCCCGACTCCTCCACATTCTTCGGTGGACGGGGTGTTCGGCAGAGGCTTGGAGAGACTGCAGGACAGAGATTTTTTTTTTGCTTTTAGTTAGTTTCAGCCAGCTAGGGCAGAGAAGTTCCCTGGACTGTTTTTTTCCCTTTTTCTTGGAACGGTTTAAACCTGCTCTGGACTGAAATCCCAGGGGAGCACTGGGGGCTGCACCTGCGGCCCACCGGGGCCTGGACCTCGGCATTTTCCAGCAGCGCCGGAGGGACTGGGACTGAGGAGAGACTGAGAGAGAGCCGAGCTACACCCACAGCAAGGACTTTCTCAGTTTTCCATCTCACTCCAGAATGAGAGGTTTTCTTGTTTCAAATTATTCATTCTTTATACCTGTATGCACTTTTTTTGTTAAGTAAAATAGTTTTTTCCACTTTTCTCCAAAGAAGTTTTTTACTGGACTGGTTGGAGAGAGGGGCTACTTGGGTTTGCTTCCCAGAGGGATCTTATTCAGAGGTTTTCTCCCAAATTTATCCCTAAACCAGGACACCAGGTTTCAAAATTACAAACTTAATTTGGATTACGAAAAGTACAGAATATCTCCTCAGTTGCTCCCAGATAAATCAGTTCCTTCAGCATCACCAATTTCCACAAAACAAATATTAATTTAAAACAAGTGCTTCTGAAGTTTTAATTTCTGCCACAGTCTGGTTCTGTGGTGAAGGTGCTGCAATCTTCCTTGCTAGAAGTGTCTTTAAAAAGACACCTACATTGATGGAGGCACAGACACTCTCAGGTGGAGAGTGATTTAGCTCTTTGTGCACCCTTAGGTGCAGAGTGATTAACTCTTTGTGCACTCTTAGGTGCAGAATTATCAGCTATTTGGTGCACTCTCAAGTGCAGAGTGATTTTCTCTTTGTGAGGCTGCCTGAGCAGCAGAGCTGCACTTGCCACCCCGGGCGATGCAGGAATAAAAGCTTTGAGATGGGGTCGTTCTGATCTCCGGTAGAGCTTCTTTCTTCCATGAAGTCCAGAGGGGAAAGACCCAGACAGCCCTAGGGGAGAGGGACTACATATGGTAGCTAGGGATGGGGTTTCACAACTTGGCCAATGGGGAAAAGAATTGGGAAAGGGACCAGTCAGGGGAAGGATACAAAAAGAACCAATCAGGAGGGGTAAAAACAAAGGAACAAAGGGAATAACCAAAGGGGTATGAAATAGTAGCATAGAACTGCAAAGGTTTATGGGTTGAAGCACTTTTGCTCACCCTGAACTATGGAAATCTCTCAAAGGAACTTCCCAAAGGAGAGTCACAGCACTAAAGCAGCCCAGGGGTTATGTGTTTTCTGAGGTGAGGGCGTGACTTGTCTTTGGTGGTTGGTCCAGGGCACCTGCCCTCCTCCCCCCACACCACCCCCCCCTGCCGCCAAACCTTTAACTCATTGCTGGAAATCCTTGGCAGAGTAATAGTACAAGAAAAACATTAAAAAAAAAAAAAAAATTAAAAAAAAAAAAATCATCACCCAAACATGTTTTCAGTCATAAGTTAATTTACTTTCCATCATTTTAATTAATTCAGCAAATAAATTTTAAGAAGTAATACAAGTGCAAACAACTAATAAATATGAAATAAGTGAAGTCCTTCCAGGCCCTCAAAAAATTTTGCTGACAACAAATTTCAATGAAGTCAGCATTTCCAGAGGAAATAAGGGGGATTTCCATTCTTATCAATGTATAATTGCATCTTTACCCTACCAATGTGAAAAAATGTTGAGACCTCATCACACCATTTGTTCTTTCTGAATTTTACCTCAAGACAGTCAGGAAGCCCAGGTCCTCAAATACGGCTAGTCACAATGGAAAAGCTATGAATATACTCATGTTTTATTAACTTTGGGGTTGTGTTCTACAAAGATATCAGCCCCTAAAATAGGATGACTTTGCCACAGAATCCAACTCAGGAGCCAGACTTCAATCAATGCAAAGAATCTTATTAATTCAGCAATTTTCTACCCTTGAGGGAGGCCAGAGAAGAAAAACTCCCCTTAGAAGCTACTATGATCTCTCACATAAGACCTACCAGCTAAGCCAAAATGTTATCTAAGAGAGAATATGTTGCCTGGTGCATCCCCTGTTCTTCACACAGGTGGATGCAGCTTCAAGAAAAGCTGTTCCTGCACACTGCAGGCTTGTGCTCATTCCTTCATCATAACTCAGACGTGACAACAGCAAATGTGCTGAAACTCCTGGCCCTTACATTTAATAATGAAATAGGTCCACCTTGGCTCATGAAGAGTGCAATCCACACTCTCAATCTGCTGACAAAGACTTTTTAATTAAGCTGTTCTAAATATATTGCACAGCTTAGTAAAATACATCCTGTCCACACACTGCCCAGATGATAGGCTCTCTTCTTTATCCAGTATGTTACAGTATGTGGAAATGTATTTTTGAAAGTGCAATCAATACCAGTCCTTTAAAATTTAGCTCTAATAGTGATGAATAACCAAACCAAACCAAACCAAAACAAAAACAAAAACAAAAACAAACCAAAAAAACCCACCACCAACAACAAAAGCTCCCCAAAACCTCAGAACAGTAGCATAGTGGTTTTATTAATGAGAAATTTTACAGTAGAAGGGCATAAGAAACTACTGAAAGTTATTGTTATGCTCCTACATTCTATACTACAGCATAGGCCATGAACCGAAGGGCTTGCTTTAATTAAATAACATTTAAAAAAACCTAAATCTCAAACAAACTGAACAGAAAATGCACTGTATCAGCTACTATGTTGTTCCATGATTTTATTGCCATTGTGACAGTCTTCATTTTAAATCTGAATACATCTAATTTCAACTCCCAAAAACTACATCTTCTTTTATAGCTTCAATCTCTTCTCACATCATTCTTAGAAGATGTGTGTCCCTTCTCAGATACCTGTAAATCACAATTCCTTGTCTTTCTCTTTTACCAGCCAAATATTTTGTGGAGTCTCTCAATTTACAGCAAACTCCTTCCTTTCTTGACTTTTCACTAAATTTTCTCAGACTTCACAGTTTCCTTTTTGAATTTTGCACATTCAAAAATGATCCAACATTCTGAAAAAGTTGCTGTAGAACTAAACACAAAAGCAACCTATCTTCTCATTTTCTTTTCATATATTTCTGATATACTCTGCATTTTAGTTCAAATAATTAGGGAAATCAAAGTTGTCAGTACTAACAAGATGCAGAATCAGGATAAAGTGTACTTCATGGGCAGTATTAAAATGATGATTTACACACTAGCCAATGACTTGTTAAGTATCACAGATAACAGTGAAAAGATAATGGACAAAAAAAAATTTAAAATCCCAGTACTTTGGACTCATTTTTTTGTTTGTTTCTTTGTTTAGGTTGGGGGGGGGGGGGGGGGTTGGGGGGAGGGGAGTGTTGAATTTTATGGGGATTTTGTGGAATAACTCTTACTAAGAAAATAATGAATCAACTATTCTCAAAAGATACCTATTACTAATATGGTATCACTCAAAATCTTTATAAGAGAATCTGATACACTGTCATAGTAATGAAGAAAAATCTGCTGTATTGCATGCATGCATGCTCAGCTGCAAGTGAGAAACAAAACAATCCTTAGAAATGCAAAAGCACAGAGGAAGTAGTAAGTAATCTGAGATGACGATATTTAAAAATAAATAAAATGGAAACTGGTTAGTCATATCTGAAGACACCATTAAAAAAATCCAATAGTTTATTAGCTGGTAAATTTTCTGCTTCAAGCCAAGAAAATGGCATTTTCTAATTCTCACATTTTCATGTTCAAACCAGAAAGAACAAGAAGAAAAATCTTATTTCTTTTACAGGTGCAGAAAACAGTTTAGCTGTAGAGGAGAGGCAAAGAAAACTTTTAAAATAAAATTTGATATTACTAAAATCTACTCAGAAACTGACTGGGTACAGCCAAGCAGAGTGTGGAAATGACAAGACCATCTGAACCAATTATATTTCACAAAATGACAACCACTAACATAACTTTGTGCACTGGAACCAGTTTGCTTACATAACTCATGCCTACTGTTGAGGTCTGTATTTCAATAAAGCAAATGTGCAAATGGCATGGTTCCTGTTAGAAAACTGTGTTTCATCAAGTTAAATAGTTGCACAACACACTGAAATCCAGATAGCTATCATTCAATATAATTTTTGCATCTGTCTAAATTCTTGTTGCAGTAAACAATATAAAAAGGGTTAGAGGTTCAGAATTAAACAGCTTGTCTTGTTTTTATTGCATTTGCTGGCCTTTTCAAGGCAATGTCTACAACAAACACCATCATTAATAATTATTAAATCCAGAAATATTATAGCAATAAAACTATACTATAATGTGGACTTCTCTGAAAATAGCATCTATAGAGGACAGGCTCTCTCTGCAATTTTGATATTTTTTTAATTAAAAGATTCCTTATTGTCACACTTCCATCCTTTTTTTGTTGTGTCTCTTGGCCCAGCTCTTTGACAAAATTGGGCATGTAATTTTTACTGCTAAGATACTTCTGGCAAACTTCTCATTCCTTCAGCAACCTCTCAAAACAAAATCTTTTCATGACCTCCGTGATTAGCTCCCATGCCACCATTTCAGAGAAGGTGCTGCTTTAGGGACCTGGCAGAGGAGAAAAAATAGAAATTCAACCTACTAATTTAGCATTAGTAATCTTTTTTGCAGCTGCAGGGATCTGAAGAGAAGTAAAATAGAAGGCATTGGGTATCAAAGGATGACTAGAACTGCCATTTTCTGATTATATAAAACTCCCCTAACATATAATAGCAATTTTTGCCCAGCACACTACTTTAAAAGTGTAATTTATCAACATGTTGTTTAGGCTTGATCTCTTTTGTGGTCTGTTCCACGAGATCACTCTGTTTTAACTTCAAAAAAACCCTGGTGTATGTGTCTCAGTTTTAAGTGCTGCAAAACTTTGAGATCATTACCACTTTTTTTTTTTTTTTTGGACATACTCAGAAAAAATATATATAAACAAATCCCAGCATCTAGAAATGGAGAAGATTTTTACCTCAGGTATCCTGGTGTCAGAGAAATCATTGTAATTACTACAAAGTAAATCCATCTTAAATATTAGAAATAGAGTCATATTATATTAGTAAGAAAGTTTTTCTGTCACTGCACTAAAATGCTTCGCTCCTTAATGAATACTTATGAAGGAAGAAAAGCATACTTTTCACAATTTGAGGTCCAGCTTGCTCCCTTTATTTATCAGCAATCACCACCGGAGAATTTATCCAGCACAGATAGACAACTACTGACTTCACTGTTTCCTGAAGTAAACATTTCATTAACCTTTGTAAAGTGAACAATTTCTCCAAAGAGAGAAGGCATGCTTCAGATAAAAGATAAAAGGACAGAGAGGGTCCATGACTGAAAGAATTTTCATATTAAAGACTAGTTGGCAGGCATCAATAGCATGAAAACCCAAGAAATACAGAAATAATTAAATACCAAAACCTCAGCCTTCTTCCTAGCATCCCAATTCCACTAGTAGCCAAATTCCACTAGGCAAATTGCTGGCTGGAAGCCCCTTTTTATTTTCAGATAAAAGCTTGCTATGTCTAATGTACAGCTGTGCATTTCACGTATCTATTCCCTCTGAAAGTAGCAATTTCTCAAAGCAGGAGAATATTCATGTGTAGAGTGTGGTGGTGCAGAACTGTTTTATTAGGTTTTTATAAGAAGTTTATGTTATGGTTCATTTCACTGTATCCCCAATTCTGTATCCCTTTTGTGTTGTCTGTATAATAAGGTGTTTTGTGTCCTCCCACCCCCCTTGCTCTGGGACAGCCTGTTTCTCCAGGAGCCCTCCCAAGATTGTGAAATCTCAGGGAGAGGGCTTCAGGTGATAGGCCCCCTGCGGGGAATTCCTTTAGCTCTGGATTTTAGTGGTCCGAGGCTTGGGGGTGGGCACACCTTGTTACCCCCTGAAACCCCTGATTTGTGGTTTCGTAGTATCCTCCCTGAAACCCCTCCCCTGCTTATAGGGGGCAGGAGGGAGGAAAAGGATCTCTCTCAGCCTCTCAGCAAGATCTCTCAGCACCTCGCTCTCAGCCTCTCTGCTCCTCAACTCTGGAGCTAATAAACATCTTTTAATCTGCTAAGCTGAGAGCCAGCCTTTTCTCTTCTGCTGCTTTGCTGTCACACTTTTGGGGTTCAGCTGCGGAGCCGAGAAACCGAAATGAACTGGGACCTTCTGTGCCTGGGTTGACCCGAGCTAGCCAGAGGTCACCTCCTGCCCGGTGCGGGACGGAACCAGACACAGTAGAGGAGTCCTTTAGTAGCTGACTTCAGTCACAGAGGCCCAGATTTCCCCCTGTATTTAGAGGGTGCTGGGCCACCACTTTGGACCAGCAAAGAATTGCACTCTGTGGAATGATTGGCTCTCTATGCTAAACTTATTCCATGCTGAAGACTTCAAGACATCCTCCTTCTGCACCTCTGCCTTCTAAATGCCTCTGCTTAAAGGGTTCTTTCTTTTAACAGTTTTGTCTTCAACAGGGCTTTGTTCTTTACTTATTTCTGAAGTTACCAAATGGCAGCATTGACTAGAGTGATAAAAACGAACACAAGGCTTGACACATGACTATTTGCTGTACTGAACAAATGGCAAACAACACATTTCCAAAAATCTTACAGATATGAAAATCTCAAAACTCTTCATGCAATAAATGTACACGAAATAATTTCTGTCATGACCATGACTTCTCTTCCATAATCAGCTCACGATTGAAATCAGGGGTTTATGTCACCTTTCTTTTCCCCAGTCTGGCCTTTTCCAGGATAAAATATATTACTTTACAGTGCAAAATATTAAGAGCATTTTGTTGTGTATTTTAATTATTTTGTCTAAGTGCTTCATTCACTTACTTCTTTTTTTTTTCCATATTAGGAAGTAATAGTTTCTGACCACTGAGTTTCATATATATGTGAGACTACCTACTTGCAAGTAGGAGATCTGATAGGAATAAAAAAGTACAGTGAATAATGGCAGTGGGTGTATCTGGTGCATGCGGATAGAAATGCACTCAGCTTGTTCTGTCATGGCTAGCCATTCTCAATACTCTAAATTTTGGAGTTGTTTTGTTTGTCTCCCTTGATTAATAGTTGAAGGAGACAGGAAATTATGCCTTAGGAAGCAAAGGATAGTGGATAGGCCGGAAATAATACAGTTTTAAGACATTTGAATGTGAGGGAAAGGCATTTGAAATAAGTGCAATGAAGGACACCTACACTGGAGTTTCAAAGACCTGACAGCACTGTCCAGGCTACTTGCAGATCATTGTATTAGCTTCATTTTCAACACCCTGGATGGTCTGAGGTAAGTGAAAGACAATTAAAATTAAAACTAAAAACACTGATCTGGAGGAAAAAAAGAAATTCTATTAGGTTATTACTTTAGAAACTATTTATGTTCACTGCCCTTCCTATTTTCTTGCTAATCTGCACTAGAGTCTGAGCAGTGAAATATTCAGAAGTACCCAGCCCCACTGAAATCCAATTTCTTTTTCTATTTTTAAAATTAAAGGTCTTGAGTCAAACCATGATGTATTATGCAATGAATCTGTAACAGGAAAAGCTGTATAACATTGCCAGCTAGTGGTCACTTGACTTCAGAGCACAATAACTCAATTCTAGCACAGTTTAAATATTTTTTAAATGTAATAATACCTTTTATAGTTGTAGCTTAAGAAGATGACAAATAAATTGCAAACATATTTCAGTACCTTAGCCATCAGAACATAAAATTCTGCATGAAGGTAACATTTAATTCATGAATATGCTAGTCCTTCATTTATGCTTCATTTTCCAGTTGAAAAGTACATGAAAATTTTAAGTTCATACCAGCACTGATTCCAACGTTGCAGGTAATTATCATATCTTCATTAATGTTGTTTACCTTTACTATGTCATCTCTGAACTGTATCTTCTAGCACCTGGATAACATGTATGGGGTTTTTTACAATTTTTGCCACTAAAGACTGTTTATTCATTAGAAGTGAACTCTCACAAATGCACAGATATCAGCAAAACAAACATATAATGGACACAAAAGAGACTAAGAAAATTCAGGGACCCACATATATAACAAGGTGTGCCTTTATAATAATTACATTTACAATATTAATGATGTATTTTTCTGAATCTCTCTATAATCTAAGGTCTAGATTCGAACAAGTTGTTTTATGAAGGTATAAAGAGGCATGAACACTGAGTAATGCATAATACACAGTAAGAGAGAAAAGGAGGAGAGAAAGAACAGATCCTAACATAAATGTCATGTCCTGCAAAAAGCTATACCATTAAATGTTTCTATAGATAGCTTCACTAACTGCACTGCTTTTGGAAAAATTAGATCAGCTGGAATTTGTATGTCAGTATGTAAAGGTCATAGAGCAAAATATACATTCTGGAAGCCGACATTTCCTTCAGACTAACATAATAAAAAATGGAAATTTTAGGGAATTGTAAAAGAAATTAAAAGCAATCAGATGGGGTAAATAGTTATCACTAAAGAGTTCTTATTAAGTAATATTTGGTCTTAATATGTTAAAGGTTATATCTATGTCGTCATTTGCAGCCAGTTTTAAAATTGCACTTTTTACACTTGGATCAGAACTGGGAGCAATCATCCCCTTGCAACAAATCTGTGTTAATTCATCCTGCCCTGCAGACAGATCTCTTGCGCGGATTTCATTTCTGAGCTGGCTGTGGTTATGGGGCCCACACAGTTCAGAATGAGAATACACCATGCTCATATTGCCAATGTGCACCAGCAGGAGCAATCTGGTTTTGCCTGTAAAGGACTGGGCAAACATATCCCAAAATCAGACTGTTTAAAGTCCTTCCAGCCTAAGGGCATCATTCTGCAAAGATTTACATGCCCACTTAATTTTATTCTGACTTCAGCAGGACTGTTCATGGATAAGTACAAGCATAGCAGGCAGCTTTGCAAAAGACTCTAAGATTCAGGATAATTCCGGGTTGTGATCTGAGATACTGAGTCTGGGGGCCAAGTCTGCAGTTGTCTGAAAAATTGCACTGCCATTAAAGTTCATGTGAGGACTATCCCTAGAGGAACAGACCTGTCAACTAAGGCAGAGAACTACCATAGAGACCTTACTCAGAATCCTTCAAAATTATCCACTACTTACGACGGAAGATCTAATTTAGAAGATGCCTTTAAAAAGGGGAGAGAAGGCAGATTTCACCTTTTAATCTGAAAGAGGAGTTAAAAAAGGCAAAAGAAAATTTGTTCCCTTTAGGCTGAATCCAGAGCAGTTTTGAAGCCCTTCCCTTAACTGACCCTACTGAACAGCTTGCTTTCACAGGATGGTTTTCCTGTACACTGGACAAATGCTCTGGACATTGCAATTAGTCTCTCTTTCATAACAAAGTCCAGTCAGTCATTAAACATTTCATCTTTTGATATCTCCAAACTACCTGTGTGGTTAATACTTTTGGCATAGTGGATCAAGCTAGATGTAACTCAGAGTAAATCCCCTGAACAACAATTGTAAACAAAAACAGAAGCAGAACCAGCTTCTGAATACCAATCCCTTTCTGAGGTACCATAGGATCTCCTAATGAAGATATAAAAATAAGTACTGAGTAAACAAAGCCAAGCTCTTGTTACATTGTTAGTCACAATTAACAGAACATAGGTCTTCTAGCACACAGGAATCATTTGTTAACAAATTATTTAATCAGCTTCAGGAATACCAGGTACTGTGCATCCCAAATTTCAGATGGCGCAAGGAGTCAGCCTTGCTATGATCCAGCTCTAAGTGTCATGGTTTCTTCCCCTATTTCCAGTGAGAGGAGTTTATGTTTTGGGTTTTTTTCTTGCTAAAAAGGTATTTGCAACACTTTCTTAACTGACTTAATAGTTACTAACTTGTGCAGCTACGAGCAGCTTGTGTAGGAGCACTTTAAGGCTGACAGTCTTACAGTTCCAATGCTGTCCATGACTGCAAAAGCACATTTGTCACCTCTTGGATCATTCTACGCTGTGCCACCAATTTTTACAATGTTTTATATAAACCCCTACACAGAAACTCTCTACATCTTTGAGACTTCAACTCTCTACCATACAAAAACTTTGACCAGCCAAAGGCTCATCAATCCCCACTTCCACTTCCACTTTTCACTCTGTGTCCCACATAAACCACTATCTGATCAGGTACTCATTCTCCTCCTTCTAGCAATTACTATCATTAATACACATACATATGCTTTATTATTTTTTATATAATTACAACTTTTGTTGATATATGCTTCACTTTTGTACAGAAAGCAGCATTCTTAATTTTTTTGTAATGCAGTTGCACAGCTAGATCATCTGCCTGAGATAAAGACACTAAACCCAAACTCTGAAAGAACTAGCATTGCCACCAGTGCAAGAAATTATCCTCTGACAGACTTCCTTCTTGGTCACACCCCTTGCCTTTGTCAGCACAAAGCAAAGTGCTCTCCAATCATCACCCACTCTACTAAAATGCCATCAGTCATGGCAAGGCTTTTAATTCATTCCTATATTTGCGGGAAGTTAGTTTAGCAAAATTCAATGCAAGATGTTACAGAAGAGGGAGGTGATTTTATTAAACAAAATTATCTCAAATATACTGTGCATGCAGTTGCATTCTGCAAAGTACCAAGGTATAGTTTCTCTTTCTTTTACATCCTGGGGATGAACAGATCAAAAGCAGCCCTGAGGAGAAGGACTTGGGGTACTGGTGTATGAGAGGCTGGACATGACCCAGCCATGGGCACTCCCAGCCCAGAAAGCCAAACGTGTCCTGGGCTGCATCCAAAGCAGTGTGGGCAGCAGGGGAGGGAGGGGATTCTGCCCCTCTGCTCGGTGAGACCCCACCTGGAATCCTGCATCCAGCTCTGGGATTCCACAGGACAGGACAGGTCTCACAGGAAGGACATGGGCATGTTGGAGTAAGTCCAGATCAGAGGGAGGGAGCAGCTCTCCTTTGAGGAAAGGCTGAGAGAATTGGGATTGTTTGACCTGGAGAGGAGAAGGCTTCAGGGTAACCCAGTTGCAGCCCTTCAGTATCTGAAGGGAGCCTTACAAGGAAGACAGAAAGGGACTATTTGCAAGGGCTTGCAGTGACAGGACAGGAGGGAATGGCTTCAAAATAAAAGACAGCAGGTTTAGATTAGATGTTATGAAGAAATTCTAGGGGAGTGGTGAGCACTGGAACAAGCTATCCACAGAAGAGGTGGATGCCCCATCCCTGGAAGTGTTCAAGACCAGGTTGCATGAAGCTCTGTGCAACCTGGCCCAGTGAAAATGTTCCTGCCCATGGTAGGTAGGCTGCAGCTAGACGATCTTTAATGTCCCACTCAAGCCATTCCATGATTCTATAGTTCTATGGCACCTAAGCAGCCTGGCCAGAATCACTTGGGCTCACCATGGAGGGCAAACACTGCTGTCTATGCAACTCTTGCATAGACATGCAACATGCAAATATCTTGATTTCTTTTGGATTGACTACTGCACACTTACTGGGGCATGAGCTGAACATAGCTCTTTAATATGGACAGTGCTGGAGCAAAATGCCCAAGACTTGTGATTCTTTTCATTTCCTCTATGAACATTTTATGGCTCTGGATCTCCCAGTTTGACAGCATTAATATTGCAAGTTTTTCCATCTTGCTCTCTGTGTTGGGTTTGAACAGCCTGGTTTTTGGTAGTGGGGAGGATCACAGAGGTAGCTTCTTTGAGAAGCTGGTGGAATGTCTAACAGAGCCAAACCCTGGTGGGCATGCCATTGGCCAAGGCTGGGCCAATTCTAACTGGTGGTAAAGCCTCTGTGATAACATATTTAAGAAGAAATCAAAACAAAAATGGTGGCACAGTTTTAACTCCAGCCAGAGAAGAGCAGAGAATATGTGGGAGGAACAACTCTGGAGACATTGAGGTCAGTGCAGGAGAGGCAGGAGGTGCTCCAGGCACCAGAGCTGAGATTCCCCTGCAGCCCCTGGTGCCGCCCATGGTGAAGCAGCTGCGCCCCTCCAGCCTATGGAGGTCCAAGGGGATGCAAAGATCCACCCCCACCCTATGGAGGAGTGCCAGGCTGGAGCAGGAGGCTGTGACCCCATAAGAAAACTGTGGAGAAAGGGGCTCTGCTCCCATGCTGCAGCAGCCTCTCCTTGAAGGACTGCACCCTGTGGAAGAGTGACCCATGCTGCAGCAGTTTTGGGAGGACTGTTGCCCATGGGATGGATACACACTGCAGCCGGTCACTGAGAGCTGTGGCTCATGGGAGGGACTCACATTGGAAAAGTTCATGGAGAACTGTCTCCTGTGGGAAGGACCCCACCTGAGCAGTGGTATAAACCATGGCTGATGAACTGACCATAATCCCCATTCCCTGTTGACTTGCACCACTGGGGTAGGATAGGAGGTAGAGCTTGGGAAGGAGGGAGAGGTGGGGGAAAGGTATTTTCAAGGGTTTGTTTTACTTCTCATTATCCTGTTCTGACTGTGTTAGTAATAAAATCATTTTATATCCCTAAGCTGAGCCTGTTTTGCCCTGATGATACTTAATGAGTGATCTCTCCCAGTCCTTATCTCAGCCCGTGAACCCTTTTTTACATTTCTCTCCTCTGTCCAGCTGCAGACAAGTGAGCAAGGAGCTTTTGTGGGTGCCTGGCATCCAGCCAGTGTCAACCCATGATACTGTCAAGAAATATGAAAGAAAAACTACATACAGCATTCTGTAGCAATTAACACAATACCATGCCCTTGCTTTGCTGTTTCTAAGGCATTAACACATTCTTCAGTTAACATTTCAGTCACACCCATCTCAATATTTTTGGTATAAATGTCTATACATTCTCTAAATTAATTATTTTTGTTTCCATTTGTTTTTCAATAATTCAGCCGTCTGATCTCACAGAGACATGACTCCTCCTTGTCTGACTACTTTCAATTGCAAGTTCATTTAACACAACAGTTGACTCTTGCTAAAGGTATCATGACATTTGCCATATTTAGCTATAAAACAAGAGTGTATTCCACTTTCCTGCTTCAACAAACACATTTCTACTGCACAGAGGATATTTTTTTTTCCCACGTTAATGAATCCCAGGTTAATCTGTACACAAACAGAAGACAACTGTTCAAACTTACTAAAATTTTTGCGAGACTTGAGCAACAGAGATTATACAAAATTGTGCATGAATAGGTAATGACTGTTTAGTCTATCCACAGAACGCACTAATGAAAGTGATCTCAGATCTCACAACTGGCACTTTCAAAGAGACAACAAAGACTTTTCAATTCCTCAGAATTTCTGTCCTGGGGGTTGTCTTATTTAGCATTAGAACTACAGTTTGCTTCTAGCTGGTAAAGCTTTTTGTGGTCCTTTGAGTTTAAGGGTGAGGCCAGATATAATTTTATCAGATAGTTCAGTATCTTTTTGACATAACATAGGTGTTGTCTTGTCTAAAATAGCTGACAAGGTCTCAGACTAACATCTAAGAAATGTGTATGATGTTTTACCCATGCATTTGAAGCTCAGTGCCTTAAGGCACTTTGTAACTCAAACACCACTTTGGGGTTTGTGAATGGATGTACTACTTCCTCAGCTAAGATTTTCCTCTCTGACTAATTTCTCTTAGGACTCAAGTGGTACTATCTTTTTACAAAGATACCTGCACCTTACAGTACTCTTGAGACCATAATATGAAAGCTAACACTGTGAAAACATAAGTCAAGATTTTCTGATATTTTTTACCATTAACAGTAGCCTTTCTATACATCCACAACTAGAAGTGACAGAGTTTCAGTTTCCCCTGCCAACGGGATTATCATCACAAAATTAGGCAGTAAAGAAACAATACAGTCAAGTCTTAAGTGATCAGCACATTCAATGCTCTAAATAGGACCCCTGTGGCAACCTTTCCTTAGACTTTTAGGTCTTTTTTTATGCAGGACAAAATCTAAACAAGAAAGCATCACACTAACCTTCATTTGATAACATGCATCTGAACAATCCAAGTAAAGCAACAGTATTTGCCGCTAAATGCTGTCAAGTACTAACTGCTACAAACCTCCTCAAAAGTTGCATGGGGAGAAAAGAATTGTCATCTGAGGGCTAAAATAATATTGCAGCATGAACAAATAAATAGAAAACATTTTTGCAGCACTGTAGTTAAGAAAGTGTATCCTACTGGAATCAGATGCAAAATGGACACCTGAGACTTGGGGCAGTTGGAGGCTTCTATATTTAAAGAACAAGTTATCTGAAGGGGTAAGTTTTCCTCTTTTTCCTGTAAGTTTGCAGCCACAGAATGTCAGAGGAAAATGTGTGAGGTGGGGTTGAATTCTCTTCTTTGAAAGCTACTTCTCAGTTCTCAAAGATCAAACTCGCTGCACAGATTACCTTATTACCTTTTGATTCATAGGTTTAAATTCAAAAATCTAGGTATATTTCAGATATAAAGCTTTGCCAAAATCACTGATCAATGTCATAGCATTTTTGCCATGAAATTGCATAGAAATTTTTAATTTCAAAGCTAGGTCTTCAAGGAAAACATTTTTTATCAAAACTTTCTGCAACGTGCTAATCTTTCATGTAGCTTTATGCAGATAAACCTTGCTCACCTCATGAGGATTTTTATCAGGTTTGAAAATTCAGTTGGCTAGAAAGCCTTGCTGTCTTCTTTCCTTCAATACCATACTACCTCAAATGCACTTTTAATACATTTAATTACCCTGTTTACACTCTTCTCTAGGTAGCTGGCATTTCTGGTAATCACATTAGAAATACAACATAAGCTGAAACTCTTAGTTTGAGTCTGGAGTCTTTGCAATTAGGGAAAAATAAGCATCCCATTTAAAAATAAAATTTTAAAAGTACACATGGAATCTTGGCTGTTCCATTTTTATTACTCTTTCTCCAAATATGATGACACTCAACACTGAATAAAAACAAATAAATTCAAATACATTTACCAAGGGCTTCCACAAACCTAGATAAGCTTTTACTTTTGTGTATTTCATAATAAAGTAAAACACCTCAACCAACTGCTTGAGGCAACTGTGCAGAACTTTTTAGTATGATTGCTACATGGTAGCTTGATGTATTTTTCCCTCTAGAGATGGAAGAAATAGGGCAAATTAGTTGTTTTTACTACCTTCAGTTATTACCTGGAGTCATGAGTTGTTTTTCCTTTTGACAGACGCTGTAATGTCAAGGTGGCACCAGCCCACTCTTGGCAAGGCTCTATCCTAGGAAAGTGTTTTGCTCTTAATAGGCTGCCTGACAATCTGACCTTTATCACATTTTTCTTTCCTGTCACCTTCAGGAAAGGCAGCTGTGGTGTTGTTGATGTATTTCATACACAAATAATTTCAGAATTATTCTAACACTGAAAATTAAGTTTTTATCTTGACCTTACAACATTTTCTGGGTTTTGTGATTTGTATTAAAAATAAAAAAATTGAATTTATTTTTGATTACTTGGTTCCAGGATCATTAAGGGTTTCTAGTGCTCTGTATTTCCCAAGGTGCTTTCCCAAACATGCCTTCATGTCTGAAATGTGAAAGCTAACTCATTGGCAGGGAAAGCTCATTTCTTGAGGAAAAGTGGAAAGCTGTTGTCCAAGAAGATTAAATCCTTAACCACTCACAAATTATCAGCTCCGCAAACAACTTTTTCCTCTAAGGATAGCACAAAGGCCTGCAATGTCTCAGGTCCAGATGCGTGCCTGACAAGGATATGCAGAATGCAATTAGCTTTAAGTGCTATAATCTAGTGAATATTTATATTGCTCAATCTTCCTTTTCAGTTTTATTTTTCTTTCAGTGTTAAAAAAATATATAATGCACACCTTTTGAATGTATCTTTAAATATTTTACTTAAAATGTGCTAATATTCTACTTAAATACATGTTTCAAACTTTCTGGAACCACTAGCTGCCCTGAAATAGCACTCCCAACGCATTTAAGCATGAGCACACATGAGCACAAAGCATACTAGGACTAGGTAGTTGAGCAAGTTTGATGTTTCAGCTACTTTTAACCCAGTTACAGATTATGCCAATGATGAAAAAATACATTTTGCTTATTATACAGGCATAAAGAAGACAGCAAGAAAAAGCTGCTTTTGGGCTGTATGCAACATGGAAGCATGCCCAGACCTGCATGTTTTTTTCTTCAGTGCTAACATTTCAGTCTGTTACTAAAACAATTTTATCATGTTTTGTTGGGTTTTTTTCCCCCTTCACTGCTTTTCAGGGGATATTTGAATCACTGCACTGAGAAACAGCATCAAGTTAACAAAAACGGTATCTGCGTATGATAAACCTGCCGTATATGGTTAAGTTTCTCTTACAAAAGAGAACTCATCAGGACCTTCAGAAAATACTACAGTATTTTGCTGCTAAGTATGTAATACGCTTAAAAATACTCTTCATCAAAACTGGACGGAGAAGAGAAAAAATAATTACCTATAAAAGAAAAAACTTCCCATAAAACAGATTTTCTGAACAAAACAATACAACCACTGCAAAGTTTTCAAGATAACACTTTTCCACTTTTTGAAAAGTAATTTGTCGTGAATGATGCTGCCTATTATTCACCACCAGTTTTGCTTGCATCATCATTAAACAAGGTCCTGCTGAGCAGATTTTTGCCTACATTTAGATGAGCAGAGCTAGTGGCACCATCTTCTTTACACCCTGTTTCTTACACAATTACATTGACACATAAGCATTAAGATGTACATCAAGCATCAGTAAAGGGTCATTTCAGATACAAGCATACGTGCTGAACACGCAATACATTAAGGCACTTTTATAGCAACAGAAAACAGACTACAAGGGCAGCAGAGTAGCAATGCTAGGCCTGGGACTGTACCCTGAATTATGCCCAGCATCTTCCATTCTCTTCCTGCAGTTTTCTTTTAGAAAACAGAGCAAGACCATCCTTTTGAGGCAATGGTAGAAGACAAACAGTACCTTCTTTTCTGTAGGATTTGTTCAAGAGAAAGTGTCTAGGAAAAAAAAAAAAACAAAAACAAAAACAAAAAACTGATTTAATTTAGTTCTCTACACATGATGGATTCAAGACTTTACTCTTGGATCAATCTCACCACCAAGCTCCTGAAATGGAATCCATGGGACAGCATGCCACTAAACAGAGGACTAGAAGTCATGCTCAATTTCCTCAATCACATAAAAAACAAGCTATTCTGATGATCCATTTTCCAGGTTGACCAACTTTTTCAGGTTGATCAGGAAGTGTCTCATCTTAGCCAACTGAGCTTTTGGACCACAACAGAGAAGTACGACCAAGATGTTTAAACAACTTTTTAAATCAAATTCTCTTCTTGCTAGGAGACATATTTATGCTAATATATATAACAGACAGCTTAACATGCTTGTTAAAACAATCTAAGTCATAGGTTTATTTATCACAGGTTTTATTATGGTCTTCTAGTATATTACAATTAAAATACAGTAGCATCATATTTTAAAAATAAATGCAAGTACACAGCAGAGCAAAATCTCTGAGGACAGAGGAAAAGGAAAGAAGTTTCCCAAGTATATAGTTTTCCTGATCTTTGTATGGTTATTGATCATGTCTTTCCCTGTTGTTTTTTGGGGGTTTGTTTGTTTGTTTGGGGGGGGTGGGGGGGGTGTTGATGTGTTTGATTTCTTCTGAAAAAATAAAATTTAAAAAAAGGTAAATTGCATCAGAACAACTAGATCTTCGTTTCTCTGGATCAGAAGCACAGCTCAACACAGAAACCAGCAGCTGCCCCACAGAAACATGCTCATTACCACCATCCTGAGGAAGGGAGGCACTGCCTTACTTCATGTTCTTATATTGCAATAAAACATGCTCTGGAGCAACAGTCTCCAACACGGATGTTAAGCAACTCAGGGGTAACAAGGAGGAAAGTATTAGCTAATGTTTATTTTTTACCTAAAATAGAAGTGGAAAACTAAAAGTATTTATCACTTGAGAGTATTAAGAAAGAATTACAACTTTACTAATACAGAACGTGTTTTGACACTGCACTCTCATCTGGTGTGTATGCCAGATGGCCACGCTTAAGGTAGACAGCACACAAGGTATCCTTGAGGAAGACTGGGTGCTTCACAATGCAGAAGGGAGTTAACAGTGACACCCTTGCTCATTCTTTCACTTTCAGTGTATTGACATATGGGCATTTACATGTGCCCAGTCCATTTGCAACTAACCTAACCCTCACAAAATTATCCAGTCCCTAAAAAAGGTTCTGGAAGGAAACGCTGCAGATTGAAGGTAACAGAAATTAAAAAAGTACAAACAGACAAGTTGCAGAGGTGATACTTCTGCTCCTGCAAGTCCCTCACCAACCACTTTGCATGGTAATATCACTGACAAAGACCTGGATTTGAGAAAAAGTTGGCCAAAAAAATTGAAAACTATCAAAGTAAATTTACAAGTGTTAATACAAATTTACAAGTGTTATTGCTAACAATGAACCTCTTTTAAAGTGTACCTTCATGCATTAGCTTAAAATACTATGGAGCCACAATGATTAACAGAGCATTTACAAGCTAGCCATCCAGGACATGAAAAACAACATTTTTAAGTTTTTTTCAACAATGTTTAGAGTCCTGTGATATTCAATCCAGTATTCTGCAAATTTCATAGAAAACAATTAGAACAAGCTATGGGTAGGGGAAGATTTGAAACTCTAAGTGTTCCTAACCTGTGTCCATTTATGATACTTGCTGTATTTTTTTACATGATAAAGTACATAAAGAGAAACTTTCTTGTCAATCCCTAATAAAAAGATATAATGGAAAAGGTAGCTGCTCAACAGTTAACCATTCCTTTATTAAAAAATCTGTTTTGTGAAAAAACTGTACAAGTGTAACCACTGATGAAGTGGCCACTTTGAATAGAATAAGAAAGGGATTTAAGGATAAGGTTACAGCAAGACTGAAATTCATTCACTGGATCACTCGTGGGCAAGCTAGTGCAGCAAATAAACTGGAGATAAAAGCACACAAAGTCCTACATTGTCATCAACATGGTCAATTTTATAAAAACAAGACCTTTCAATATTAGAATATTTACAATACTTCAGAAACAGCTGGGGAGTTATCATGAAAGTCTTTTATACTATAGGGGTTCACTGCTTATCCCATGTTGAACTTACATTTTAATTTCACAGAAAGAAAAGCAATTGTTCCACATCTCCTGACCCTTTCTGTGATGAAAAGGGCCTGCCAGTACTATGCTAGTAATTTTGAAAAATAAAAACATTTAATGTGTCTCTTCAAGATAAAGATGCTATTCTAATAATAAGCAAGAAAATTTTTCTTTTTAAAATAGTTTTTTATGGACGGAGCATATTGAAAACAGAAGTTTGAAAATGTTTCCATCATCTTGCAATTTTGTTGCAAAAAGAAGTGAAGAAGTGTCACCCATAAAAACCTGTAGTATCTGTACACTTGTACAGGGAAGTAACTTTCTAATCCATTTAGAAAAATCTTCCAGAGTAAAGTTTTTCAATCTATTTGTTAACAACACAAAAATTCAAGCCCTTTCAATTAGTTTGCAAATCCAACTGACTGACATCAGGGAAAATGCAAACTTAATAGTTGATTATTAAGCCGAATATTAATATATCTTTGCCTAAGTAGTGGGCAGGACTGAAAAACGCACAACCTTCAATATACTTGCCGTTTGGATCAATATCTTTGTGAGGTATCTCTTTCAGTAATGACAGATATTAAAAAGATATATTAAATACAAGATAAAATATTTATTAAATACATATTAAAGTTTAAAATCAAGATAAATGGAACTTAGAAACAAATCTTTGAATCTCTGTACCACAATGTTGCACAAAACTTTCTAAAAATAATGATGCATCAGGTATTTCTGAGCACCACTTAACAATTTTCTACCGTGAACAGAAAAATACACTACTCATAAAAAGTATTTGAAAATTGTTTATCTAATCTCTATCCTACCTTTTTACATTTTTATAATGTACTTACTTAGTAGAATAGTACATATAATAATTTATGTAGAGTAAGAGACCATGCTTAAGATATTTTTTTTGCATCCCCAGCAAAGGAAACCATAGAACTGTTGGAGTGAAGAGACCACAAAGATGGAGGACTGGAACCCTTCTCCTGAGAAGACATGCTGAGAGACCTGGGGTTGCTCAGCCAGCAGAAAAGAAGACTCTGCTCTGAGCCCTTCAATGTATAAAACAGCCTTGTAGGAAAGGAGGCGGCATTTTACCAGGGCATGTAGTGACAGAACCAAGGGTAAGAGTTTTAAAATTAGGAAGATTAAGTTTAGATTGGACATAGAAAGAAAAAGTCTACAATAAGGGTAGTGAGGCACGACCACAGGCACTACACAGAAGCTGTAGATGCCTCATTCCTTGAAGTCCTGAAAATGTTCAAGGTTGGGTTGGACAGGGTGGCTCAGAACAACCTACTCTAGTGAAAGGTCTACCTGTCCTGTAATCTTTAAAGGACGCTTCCAACCATTCTGTGATTCTGAGATTCTACTTCAAAAATCTGATCTATTGCTGGGATACTATAAGGAGTAATAAATTTGACAACTGCTACTTTTAACACTAACATACTGTATTTTATTCCATATATCATTCTAAGCTGGAATCACACAATCATTCTTAAAGACACTCTAAGCCAGAATCACACAACTCCTAACCAACTGCAGCCTGGCCGGCAGCAAAGACTATCCAGCATAAAAGCCCACGCTTGAATTACAAGAAATTCAAAGAAAAACAGCCAACTAGCCTCCTCAGAAAAAGCATATTAATTCTGCAGTACTGTTCGGATTAGAAATTATTCTCATGGCTTTTTTCATACTTTCATTCTCCACTTCTCTACCCCAGTGGATACCATGTCAGATACCAAAGGAATTTCTAAGCAAAGCATTTTCACCACTCTTGATGACACAGACAAAATAACAGAACAGGAATTCAGGTACTGCCATCCAACTCGAGGATAAATCCACTTCTGTTCTGAAGCAGCGAAGGCACAACAGTGAACTTGGAAGAACACGCACTTACAAAACCTAGAAAGCTTAATATTTGTATTTATTATGCATTAGGAAGCTTATTAACTTAAAAACCAACCTGCATAGTACAAAAGGTTTCCTATCCGTGCTCAATGTGGAACAAGTTTCAAAATATAGATTTTTAAAATTTGTTCAGTCAATACACAATCCTTTTAAAAAACTGTATAACTGTACCTCATTACATTTATAAATACATGATTTACACAGCACCCCATCTGGAAAAACAAAAACTCCTTACAAATATCTACATATATTGCATACATATAAAACAATCATAGTACTTCATCAAAGTTGGCTTTAATAGTCCATTTACACTTCAGCAAAATACATATAAATCTCTGTCTTCTTCATAAAATGTCTCTAAAAATTAGCACATTTGTTACAATTCATAACTCCTTTGACGCATGTTTAGGAAAAAGAAAGATATTAATATATCCATGATATTCAGCAGGTAAGACAATGATACGAAGGCTTAATATGATTAATAACTGAACACTAAAGAGCAGTTAAGGCAGTGGTGAAAGGAATTAATAGGAAAGTTTCATTTATATGGCAGATAAAGTGACAAAATGCCATACATACTCAGAAGTGTCTGTATTTCTGACAATGTTCATTTTAAAATTAGAATTTTATTTTTTATAAGCAAAACATCAATGCGACCTGAATCCTGGGTGCTATCTGGACTTGCTTTAACTGCATAAAACTGATTATTCCAGAATGTGGGTTTAGGGTTTCTGTATGACCTTCATTTATGGGTAACTTCTGTCATGTGTGTGTGATCACACACATTCAGAATTCTGCCATCTGTGTCATCACTGCTTTCTGGTAACTACTGGACGTCTTGTTTGTAAATAGTATTTGAGAGTTTCACTGATAACCACTGTTTCAGGTACCAAAACTACACAGAGATCAGTGCCTCCCACACCATGAAGACTACATGTGGCATAGATGCAAACAAAAAGGCATAAGAAATGTAAAACAACCTATTATAGTGATGGCAGATATTGTTCTGGGTCAAACCTGTTTATTTTGCATTATCTTGCAATTTTGGGAACTAAAAATTCAAACTTTAAAAAAAATTCTGTCTCTATATTCCGATTTCTACCCACTATCAGAATTTGATCGTTTTGGGTAGAATCACACTAGCTTGTGACCTGCTGTTCTAAATAACCACTCCTGCAAGTATGACATCAACCTCAAGTATCAAACACCAAGTGACCTCCTGTCTCAGCTGCCTTCCTCTCAAAGGCAAGGTAACTCAGTACCTCCCACCAAGCTTCCAGAGCCACAATTCAGTGCATGAATTTGTTCCATAGGCCCCTCAGAACTTAGCCTTCATACACTGCTATCCTGCAGCAATGGTTCAAAGTCCTCTTCATTACTTTGGTCTAGGTTGTTACTGAGACTACTGCTGATGCTCTTGCTGTGTTTTTTGATACTGCTGGCTTTGCTGTTCTCAGGAATAAATAAGGCGACTAGAAAAGCCAGAAGAACAATGCACGCTCCAATGAGGAAGGGGGGACCAGGAATGATCGCTCTCTACAAGAAAACAAGCATAATAAAGAATTCGTGTTTCAGACATTGACTTTTGCATTATGAACTGCAGGAAATCATGAGAGACATTTATGGGGACTATAAATTTTTTGCAAACAGGTTCATATGTGCACTGAAAAGTGTATTTTCTGCATCTAAAATCCCCACAAATTCCTCACCTGATCTCCACACTGATTTAAAAGCTAAAAAGACATAAAATTGTCAATTGACAGTATGATTGCCTACCAAATGAAACAGTTGTTGACTTGATGCTTTTTTGTAGTTTTTATTTGCTTTAGGCAACATGCCTGTAAAATCAACAAGACTCCTCTGATATTAACAAAATAAGGTTTCAACATCCAGAAGTACAAATACTCAATAAATCTTAGCTTTGCTTTTCCATGGCTGAGATATCTAGAATCAAGTTAGTCAAATAAACAAGCATCCCAAAAAAACAATATATGGGTGAGCAAAATAAGTGACACTATTCTCATTGCAGAGATGTAATATTCACGTATGATAACTTAGTACTTGGAGTTATTCTCTCTTGCTTCAAAGCAGTTTATTTTAAAATTCAAAAGCAAAACTTTCCCACATTTCATAGGCCCAGCTAAAAACAAACACCAGAAAGGTTTTAAGATAAAATTTAATTCAGCCAAGAGGTTTGATGACAAACCTCTACAAAAGAGAAGTGTCAAAAATCCAGCTTTTTTTTTTAATTTTTAACACCTTTTCTGTATCTGTGTATATTAAAATTAGACAAAAAACAGATGAAACTTGTCAATACAGTGTACTTTTATTCTACCAAATGAAATGTAGGAAGCTATAATCAAATTAAGTAGGAAAGTAGCAGAACGTAAGTATACAGTAACAGGGTATTTCTCTTGCCTCAATTTTTGTTACAGTCAGAGGCCTAAATTTTCACCTGATGTTCTGTACATATAAAGTATATAAATATATCAAAAATATATTTTGATGATATTAAATTTTCAAGAGTTGCTACACACACAAATACTTAAAGATGAAATGAACTTCCACAAATTAATACATCCTCATTTGCAGTATAACAGCTAATTCATCTGAGCAGCTTTTGAGTATTACATAATTTTGGTTTCACTGAGAGGACTAAAAATCTTTCAAACACTGCCCTTTGTCATTGCATTGCCAAGCATTATTATTACTCTCCAACACAGCCTACAACTCCACTGTTTGCTGTAAGGGCTTCCTGTGGACAATCATAATGATGCAACCTCACTCAAACTTTAGTTTGAGTAAATTTACATCAGAAGAAGTTAGCTGGTACGTTACAACACTGAAACCAAAGCTGATACTACTATTGTAAATCTAAATTTTATTATCACATTTAAATTATAAACTACCTTAATGTCTGATAAAACTGAAAAGCAAGAACTAAGTAATTTAAGAATAAGATATGAAGATTTTAAATCAACCAAAAAGAAGACAGATTTCTGGCTCTGTGAGTCCTACGCAGCAAGCTGCTCACCAAATTTTGAACTAACCTTATCATTGGGATTCTGCTTTGTTTTTTCAGAAGTGTTATCAGGTAGCAATTCGTTGAGTTCCACGTGGAAGAGAAAGAAAATAAATCCATAGAGTGCCGGTCCCAGGCCATTGCACAGTCCTCTGACTCCAGTTATTATTCCTTGGACAACACCTAATGAGGAAAATTAAAATAGTAGGATTTTATTTTAAGCAAGGAAGAAATGCTCAGAGTCAAGAGCTCTGAGTGTATTCTAATAATTGTTCTAAAATAGAGTGTATAATAATTATTTCTACAGTCCAAGATCTAAGAAGCACACTGAAGACAAATATGCCACATCCTCTGCATCACCATAGTTCTGTCACTATACTTGCAGGTTACTCAAAGAATTATGATTTTTATTATTGCATAATATTTCATTGTTATGATAATGAAATGTATGTGATTTAATTTTCTATATTAGAGTTCTTCCACTCTCATCCAAAGCCTACAATGAAGGCAGTAGAGCTCCCACTTAATTTATTTTCAGGTGAAATTTAGAGTAATGTACCTAAGTTTTAAGAACTGTGACTGGGAAAATACGCACAAATTGTGACCAGAATTTATTTAAATTCCAAGTAACTTACTCAGGGCGGTAAATCAAGTGCACAGCAGTAAATTCCCAAGACTGGCTGCAGTTTCACATTGGGCTCTTTCTAAAGCTTGATGAATCAAAGTGCTATAGGTATATTTCTGTTTTGACTTCATTAAGTGATTGTGACAACAGTGCAAAAAGTGTTTTGATGGTATTGACTTCACATAGTAAGAGCCTAAAAAATGCTATTTTACAATATTAATAATCTGCCTTATTCTTAGAGGCAGTAACTTCTAAAATGGGAGGAAAAGAAAACACGCAAAAAAGATAGCTGTCCAAGTTTTTACTTCATAGATTGGTGATATGAAAGTTTAAAATCTTTATGCCACTAGGTGGCAAAGCCTCAGTCTTGAAAGCCATAGCTATTAACACCAGTTCCCTCTACGTAACATAAAAGTTCAATGGCTTCTGTCAACTTAAATAAACTAGTCGTTTCCTGATGTAAATGGAAAACAAATCTTTAAAAATCTTTAAAATGTCTTGAAAAAAAAAAGTGGGAGAGAGGAATAACTATAAAAGTCCATGTAAAATACTATCTTTTGCATTTTTCAACAGAGATCCATGTCCTGGAACAATATCTCCTTTGTTCTTCTTAGATTAACTGAATTTACCTAACCTCATGTTGTACAATGCTAAAGTATCACTGCTACTTAAAATTTATATGTACAGCATTTTTTTAAAGAGAATACTAAATTCAGTTCTTTTTACCAGTGTTTCAATTTGTGAAGACTTCTCATTTCAGTTTAAAGGAGTAATTTCTGACTGTACATTGTTTTTCACATCAAAACCAGTAAATTTTGTGTTTTCTCAGATTAACTGGTTACTTTGGCATCCATTTCTATTCCTTGAAAAGCTAAAGTACTGTATCTAATGGGCCAACTTTTCTATAACAAATAAAACTTCTTTTGTACATTTATTTCAATCTGGTATACTGTGCTATTAAAAAGGTGGTATTGTTGTATTAATCCTCACTGTCTACTTAGAGAATACTGCATATAATAAAAGGAAGAGAAAAAATAAAGTTTTTGTTGCCTTCATGGTACTTTTAGAGAAAGAAAGAAAAGCAGCTCATCAGAAATTATGTATTTTACAATGTAAATATGATAAATTTGTGCACTTCCTTCCTCTCTACATAGAGTGGCAGACTTCCACAGGCAATACCAAGCGAAAACTCACAAAGGTAATTTGAAAAACACACCTATAAAACTCTTCTGCTTTCTAGCAAAAAAAAGCAGCCTGATGCATAAACAGTAACTGATCCAATACTCACCTTGTTGATCTGCCTCTGCATTTCGTGAAACCAGAGCACTAATTGCTGGGAACGTAATGCTTGACATTGCTGCTACAGCTCCTGCTGCCCACATCATCCTGTGTTAAATATCCAGTTAAAAATGACACTGTCCTTATGATTACTCCCCACACTCCCAAGAGTAAGGCCATCCTTATTTAACACTTAATTACCTTTCAAAATATTCTTATTAAAATACCTAAAGACTAAAGAAATTATGCAGTTATCCTCCTGCCCCCCTCCCATATATTATTCTGAACTTGTTGGAACAGAAGCACATTTGATTTGATTCTATCCTATCAGAGAAAAACAGGGGAACGGGAGTGAAGTGGGCTTTCCTCTCCAAACACTGGACAAAGAAAACATTCCCCAGGGTGTCCCAGTGACACAGTTCTCTAGCTTCTACAATTAACTAGGAAATACTCTGATGAACAACAAGTACACATCCCTCTCCGCAGAATGCATTTCGTAAAGAAGTTGTTCTATGGTTCTAATTATCTCCACTTAAGCCTATGGTTCTTTATCTCTATACTAAGCCTATGGTTCTAATTATCTCTACTTAAAGACAGCTTTTCCAACAAAAGAAGTTCTAGATAGTTTCTAAGACTAATTATAATTGGAGTAAGAGAATATAACAAGTATAGGTCCAATACCTAATGGATAAAATAGATCTAGTGGAATTACTAGACAGGACATGCTACTTATTTGCTTGTGAGTTTAGGAAAAAGTTTTAACCACATTCATAGACTTAATACTTAGTGAAACAAAATGTTGCAAAGACTCCCTTTTCAAAAGGGCTGTATGTACAGGAAATTCAATCATTCCTACATAAGCAAAATACAGACCAAATTTTGGTAGTGTAATGAAAATGGGAATGCTTAATTCACAGAACACTTAAATACCCATGAGAACAGATTTAAATTGTAGAATTTCTCAGAAAAAATAAACCTTTCAGTTCCTTAACAAGTGTGTACATACCAAAATGCATACTTACCAAGACTGAGATCCAAAACCATACCAAGCCAGCTGAAAGATCTGAAAGCCAAGGCCAAGGAGAACTGTGTTTTTGTTCCCTATAGATCTCATCAAGATACTGAGAAACACAGTCTGCAAGAAAAATCGGTTCAACCAAAAGTTGTTTTAAAAAGTCAGACTTGCTAAAGTAATTTCTCCCATGCAAAGTAATTCAGAAGACCTTTCAAATGATGAGGAAATTCATACCATTTGTCCTCTAACTTCTCCTGTATTAAGCCAAAATACAGGTACATAATTTCAACATTTAATGTACAGGTATTTTTAACTCTTAAAGGGTTACTGCTTTGGAACATCGAGAAGTAAATGTATTGCCTTCTCTATGTACATTAGGTAACAGTGTCTATTTCCAATGCAAACAGGCTTTCATTTTTACCTCTAAAACCCTATTTTATTACAGAATAGAGCCCTCCACAAAATAAAAGCTATTACCAAGCAAAGACAGTTCAGGCTGGACATGACTGGAATTTACCAGTATCTACAAACAGCAGAGAAAAAAGACTTGTTAGCTCAGAAGAAAGTAAACTCCTTAGGTCAGCTGAATTATTTTGCAAATTGTAAATCCTTCCTGATGAAACACCTTCATCACATACACCTAAATCTGGCCAATTCCTAGGCACTATTAATTGTATTTTCTACTGACTCTACACCACTGATACAAAATCCTAACCAAAGATCAGTATTTCTATTTGTTAGAAGTATTACTGCTAAGAGGGAAGGAGATGCCAACTCAGATACCACAAGAAGACACTCAAGGCAAGAAGTAGACACTTCCTAGTAAAGCTAAGTCCACGTGGACAACTTGATTCACTTAATGAACTAAACATTTTTTTCTTTAACAGGAGAATGTTAGCAATGCTACAGTAAAAATACAGAGAAAAGTAACCAGGGCTGCAGAGCAGAATACATTTCCTCTCTTCTCTTGTCCCTCTTACTGATCGTATTGAGTCTGCCTGAGATGGAGTTAATTTTCCCACATCAGCTCTCGCAGGTCTGTAGGTAGCTGGAAAGGTGTTGTTAACACACCAGGCCTTTGGCTACTGCTGAGCAGCACTGGCAGAGCATCAGCGCTGTCACTCAACACTGCCCCCACACCAGCAGTCTAGGAATGGGTAAGATCCTGGGAGGGGACAAAACTTGGCCAGCTGACCCAAAATGACCAAAGGGATAACTCATCCCATATGGTATCAGCTCAGATATAAAAGCTTAGGAAACGAGGAAGAATGGGGCCTTTGTTATTTATGGCCTTTCCCTTCCAAAACAACTGCAACGTGTGCAGAAGCCCTGCTTCCTGGGAAGCGGCTCAACATTGCTAGCTGGTGGGAAGCAGAAAATAAATCTTTCTTCCCCTCCTGTTTGTGTATGCCTAAACTTTTGCTTTCTAAGAGTTGTTTTTTACCTTAATTTTTCTTCCCTGCCTGGCTGGGAAGGGAATGCTGGAGCAGTTTGGTGTGCATGTGGCATCCAGCCAAGGACAACTGCTCACCCTAAATTTCTTGTTTCCCATTTTTAGTTTGAATGCTACACAGAAAAAAAATACTGTAACTCTATCTTCACATGGACATATTGTTCTGGACATATCCAACATGCCAATACAAATTAGTATTTATGAAGCAAAAGATTATGTCAATAAGCAAAGATTATTTCAGTAAGCTTCAAAGAGCTCAAAAATCAGTAGATTTTCCTCATCTTAACACTGAAAATTATAAACCAGAAGGGAAGCCATTTTAGAGTTTTTAGCAAAAATACTGGTCTGCATGAAGTATGACTGGCAAATGCACACAATAGCCTCACAACAGCCTCAGAATAAAGCACAGCACAAAGATTAAAATAATTACTTGAATTGCTAATGAAGGCCACAACTGACACCAGTAAAACTGGTAAACATTGATGAATGTGTTGTTTACAACAAAAGAGTAAGACCTTCATTCTGCTAAGAATGGCAGCAAGGTTACAACATACTCTATTTGCCATTCCTCCTTTTGTAATACGAACAGGAAAACAAACTGTATCCATAAAAATACCAAAGATCACATCATAAAAACTCTTTGATTTACAAAAGATATAGAGGATTCGTTGAAAAATCAGCTCACCGTATCCAATTAAGAAATACGTCAAGAAGATACCAAAGCCTCACAGCTCTTCAGCCTCCAAGCTGAGCCTAAGTAAGCCTGGAAACACTACCTGTATGCAAGCTTGATAGTATAAGCTAATTGAACAGATGCAAGTAGCATGACTTTTATTTAAAAAAAGGCATTTCCCTTCCAGAATGCCTTGCCTCTAGTAACAAATTTCCTGCATCACGTTAATGATTTTAAATCAGAGTTCCAATAAATTTACTGATTCAAGTTTAGCAAACTTTATTTTCCTGATGTCCAGATCCAGTATTTCTAAGGAAAGCTGATACAAAGCAAGAAATTTACGTGGACTGTGTCATGAATACAACATACAGTGAATGCAAGATACACTGGCATACTAGAGGATATAGAAAGTTTTTAGATAAGCTTAAAGGAAGCACTAAAAATAACAAAGCTTACCTGAGCTATTATGGACAGAATGCCCACCACAGCTATAAATGCTGCAATGCTAGCAGATCCAAAGCCTATTACCTTTAGAGAAGAAGAAATTGCATAAAACAAATGCCAAACACAATCCAGGGTAATTACTAAAAGTGAGTATCTTCTCAATGTAAACACTCATCTCTGCTTACACTCTAGATTTTTACAGGATCCATATAGGAAGTGTCCACTTCCAAGAATAATCCTTAACTTGACTCTTTGCCAAGAAAGAGAGGGGGGGGGAGAGGGGGAGAGGGGGAGAGGGGGGAGAGGGGAGAGGGGAGAGGGGAGAGGGGGAGAGGGGGAGAGGGGGAGAGGGGGAGAGGGGAGAGGGGGAGAGGGGGGAGAGGGGGAGAGGGGGAGAGGGGGAGAGGGGGAGAGGGGGAGAGGGGGAGAGGGGGAGAGGGGGAGAGGGGGAGAGGGGAGAGGGGGAGAGGGGGGGAGGGGGGGAGGGGGGGAGGGGGGGAGAGGGGGAGAGGGGGAGAGGGGGAGAGGGGGAGAGGGGGAGAGGGGGGGAGGGGGGGAGGGGGGGAGGGGGGGAGAGGGGGGGAGGGGGGGAGGGGGGGAGGGGGGAGAGGGGAGAGGGGGAGAGGGGGAGAGGGGGAGAGGGGGAGAGGGGGAGAGGGGGAGAGGGGGAGAGGGGGAGAGGGGGAGAGGGGGAGAGGGGGGGAGGGGGGGAGAGGGGGAGAGGGGGAGAGGGGGAGAGGGGGAGAGGGGGAGAGGGGGAGAGGGGGGAGAGGGGGAGAGGGGGAGACCAAAAACCACCACCTCCCTGCCTTTAAAAAAAGAGACAGAGGAAGTCGTGGATCTGGAAACTGAAGTTCTCTGTCCTTCCCACATATACAATAGGTCTCAGACAGGCAAGATCCCATCTCAAGACAGACCCAGATGAGAACAAAGGCCTGCTTAAGGCAAACATGCGCTTAAGATATTGCAGGGTTTATTCACCAGGAGTCAAGTGTTACTCAGTTCCTGGCTTAGTAAAGCACACTGCCTTTAATTTTAAAGCTTTACTTTGTCAGAAAGGAGATCTCTGAGCAAAGTCTGTAACAAGAAAGAGGTCACAGGGAATACTTATTTAAACATCCTTAGTAAGATGTGAAGACACCAACATTTACCTGTCTCAAGTACAGAAAGAAACTAGAATACTGGCCAGCCTCAGGCAGGTATGAAAGCAACACTGTAACACAGATCGGGAGAACTGTAGGATCCTTTCTAACCTTCTTCAGAGACTGTAAAACGAAAGAACAAAGCCAGTATTGAAACATTCATACAAACTAATGAAAGCATAAAGAAAGAAGGTAGATTCCCTTTTATTTTGTGCATGCATACACATCAAAATAATTATATGGATACTGTTAAGCTGAACCTAAAGTCACAAACAATGTCATTATATACCGTTTGGGGAACCCAATTCTTCAGTAAAGTTTCCACAATTTTTGAAGCTACTGTTCAGTGCCAAGTCAAAACTATTCCCCAGAAACAGAATTACTTAATTGTAAGGGAAATACCTAATGTCTTCTAATAGATCTCCATCATAATAATAATTAATTTTGAAAGATACTAGTAAATAATATACATTTCTTACACTTGTCCACTGATTACATTAATTACTTTAAGGAACAAATAAATTGTGGAAAACAAATTCTGTAACTGCAGTCTTTCAAACATGCCATTCATCTCTCAAAACTCACAACCAGTTCCCAGCAGGACAGACCTCATGAAGAATAAACTATCCTTCCTTTCTTAAGACACCAAGGTGTAACAAAAATATAAATTAATAAGTAAGTGTGAGTAACTGAACAAGCTCCTACAAAGACTGCACGGTATGTTTTAGCCCTTCCTATATATGTCTATAAAAAAATCAGGCTTTAGAGATCCATTCTCTAGTAAAAAGAAATCACATATAACCAAAAGTGGAAATCAAGAGTGGGGAGAGGTACTCCCAAAGGTAAAATTACAAAGTGAATATGTAAAAATCTTAAAATATTTGCTTTTGAGGTATAAGGATTCAGCATTTCTCTTTGCAATAAAATAGAGTACCTAAGTTCCAAACTTAAAGTATTGTCCCTTTGGATTTCACACCAAACATTATTTTCAAATCTAGAATTATTTATTCCACAAAGTTTTGTTTGATTTTGTTTTTAAAATGTAGTTACATCTTTATGGGCAAGAACAGAGCATAGAGATTATTGTATAGTGAACAGTCAATATACCAGTAAGACTGAAGACTTCTCAAGCTCACAAACCACAACTAATAATTATTACTAAGTAATCACTAAATATTTCATAATTACTTAATGAAGTGAATCTTACTGCAAAAGGATCTGCCTGTTCCCACGATATAGAAGATCCCCATGAAGCGGGTCTTATTTTTTCTGGCAGAGATTCTGGTACAGCTAGCAGGATGAAGCCGATGTCCACCACAGCCACCAACGTGGCCACCAGTACAACCAGACTATCCCCGTAGCTGGCAGACAGATATGCTCCAATGGCAGGACTAGTTACCAAACTTGCTGCAAAGGTGGCAGATACCTATGCACAACAACAATTTACAAACTCATCTAAGTGGTTATTCTCCCATTACAGAAAAATAAAGTAACTTGCTCACCACCATCACCTCTCCCTTGAACTGTGACTTAAAAAAAAAAAAAAAAAATCAGTTAAAATTCAAGTGAAAAAATCCAAACCAAATAAAAAGTAAAGAGACCACACACCATTAACAACAGTAAATATGGGTCCCAAATACAGTTTTCTACAGCCTCTTCAAAATAACACCGTACTAGACAGGATTTGCACTCCAAGATCAGGGTTGGCTCAAAGGAAAATGGCTCTTACTTTCAAATAGACTAAAATCTTTATTTTGCTTTCTAATTATGAATTTTAAGTGATTTGACAGAAAAAGTTTTAAGTACATTGAAATACCTGCCTAAAAGAAAGTCAAAAGCTAAGGACATATATCAATAGACCTCCAAAACCCGAAGTAATATAGATATTAGGAAAGCAAACTAAGCAGGAATTATATTGCCACTGAAAGGACTAGTACTAACTAATTTTTTTAATAATTTTAATAAATTTTAATAAATATAAATTTTTAAATCATTTTAATAAATTAATTTTAAATAATTTTAATAATTTACTAAAATATTAGTAACTAAGTACTAACTAAATTATTTTTCTCATCTTTTGATCATTAATAAAGTCATGTCTAAGTTACTGAAAATACTGTTTTATGCATTTTCATCCTTACTCACCATTCCAACATTAGAAAAGGCCATTCTATACCAAAAAGAAGTCATATGAACTAGAAGTGCAACTAAAGGTGATGGAAAACTATTGCTAATTAAATTACTTGCATTGTCTTTAATATTTAATGTTTTGTTAGCAAAACCTAAAGACATTCATTCTTAAACATGCCCTCTATGCAAGTTGTCAAATACTAATTCTTCTCCCATGAGCACATCACTCTGTTCACTGCCTGAACTCTAAAACAGTGTCTTGATCCATGGTTCATTCCTTTATCAACTTCCTTACATTAATCTGGAAACAATCAAAACACAAGCTCAATATGAAGGTCATAATCTGACCTTTTTCTCCCGGATGAGCATATCTTACCAGTCCATAGGCTGTAGTTCTTTCATGCTCTTGTGTTACATCAGCTACATAGGCAAATATCACAGAAAAGGTAACAGAAAAGATTCCAGATACTGAAATCATAGCGAAGTACCACCTAATAATTTAAAAGCAACAATTAGAAAAGTTCAAGCTAAGATGTCTTGTTTTTTATCTTACTAATAAGCAAATTTGTGTTTAAACCTAAGAGGAGAGTTCCTCAAGAACTAACACAGAACTTTACTGCAGATATACTGTGCAGTCTCACTTAAACACTGAAGAAACAGTATTTTAATTTTTTTATATTCTTGTCTTTACATCAGCCCAAAAGAAATGGTCCCTTGAGGATATGATAGATTTTTACATTCTTGAGTTCACGTTATCTTCAAAGTAATTTCATCAGCCAGTTAAGGAATAAACCATCATATATATAATGCTGTGGAAGCTGAACTCTGCATGCATTCAGAGTGTACACAAAGTTCTTTTGCAATTCTTGTAAGTTTCACAATTAATGTAAATGCAACTGAAGTCTTAACTGAGCAGTACTGACTTGGTTTCAAAGTCCTAATCACAGAGGTAAACGATCTCACGTGCAACAATTATACTTTTCTTTAGCAAATTTCATTTAGCTTTAAAACCATGTTTATTTACTGTCAGTGATCAAGGGAAAAAATTAACAGCTGATCTTAAAACAGAATTAGACAGGATTATCAAATCCTTGCAAGAACTGCTTTACTTGTATGAATATAGTTCACATTCCACTATTTTCTACTTCTAGGATACACAGTTTGAATATATCTTGAACAGAAAAGCTCCAGAATAATGCAATCATGTCTTGAAAGACATCAAAAAAAGCTGCTTTCTTCTTGTCTTATTGTCCCTCTCCCATTTCCCCAGACATCTCCTCTGAATATCTGCTCTCCTGACAAGCTTGCTGCTGCAGTTTGTACCACTTACCATGGGCTTATGCGCATTAATGGAATTGGGACACAGGTGAAGAAAACTGTAAGAAGAAGAAAAGATTTTCTTCCCCAAGCATCTGAGAGGGCACCTATTAGTGGAGCACTGAGAAAAGACAAAAAGCCCTGTGACAGAAGAAAAACAATTAATGTCTGCATCTACATTTCCAAGGCTCACTTTAACTACAGTGGGGAAGGTCAGACTCACATGTACAGTAAAATAAGGAAAAAAATGACAGTGGATCAAACACTAGATTTTCCAGAATTTCATGAAGTCCTAGGCCTCAAATCTGTTTTATTACACAGGAGAATTAAAATAAGTGAAGGATTTCACAGGTTTGTTAACTGGGGAACAGTTTCTCCTAATTAGTACATTCTTCATTTATCAATCCAATTGTGCCCAAAGTGCAAACGCTAGTAAAAGCATGGTTTTGTAAGTACCTAAATATCCTGGAAGTCTACTCGGGCTAACTTTAACTTACCTCTCTTATTCAAATATAGTCACAAGTTTAACATATGCGTACAGACTGCTGTACTATATAACTGTTCTTCCAAATCCTCACACACAAACCTGATTTTCAATGCTTTCAGTAAGTAGATTGAGAGCAAAAGCTGTAAAGCCAGACTACCAGATTCTCGGAAAGTCAGACGTTTTACTCAGCTGAAATTAGTGTTTCTGCTCCTTAGAACCAGATTTCACTGCCACATGAGCTAAACATATTCTGCTGTCAAAAACACTTGCAATGTTTCTCAAACAAAATTTTAAAGAAAAAAGACATAAAAGTACAAGCTGTATCTAGCATGTGATCCCTCATTTATCAGATCTATTCAAGAAATCCAAACATTCATTACATTACTGCACTTTTCTACAGATATGCTCTGTACAAAATCTATGGGGAACCGTCTATTTACTCCTTTTAATACACAGATATATTGCACTGTGAGTGAAAAACTTCCAAGAGGAACATGAACTTTGTTTTTCTTTGAGAACAATGAGAAGATAACTTCCTCTTTCATTCTGAGACAAACCAACATCCTGAGTGCAATGTGTTCTGCCAATCCACTGCGAAAGACAGCAAGACAGCAAGTTGATCCTAAAGATGTTATGTTCTTACAACTACAAGCAATGCTTTTAACTTGTTATGAGACATAAAAATAATTTCTGAGTGCTATAAATTATCTTAGTCAGCAAGGGCTTTTCAGCCCCTCAGTACAACAATCATCAAAGAAAAGACTTTACATTAGTTATGCTAGGAAACTCTTGCAAGCTTTTTTGTTGCAACAATCCAGCACAACCACTGTGTGAATGCACTGGTCTAAGTAAGCTATAAGCTGCCCTCAACATCACAGAATGTTCAAGAGTTGATTAAAAAAAAAGGACCAGGAAATAAAACAAACCTGATGAAAATTAGCTTATGCCACATTTTAAGACAAAAATTACAGTGATTAAGTGCTTCATTTTCTATTTCAATGGTATCATGATGATTGCACTAATTTGCCTCTGATATAATTCATTTAACATTAGGAAGCAGACAATGAAAGCCTAGCTTTATTCTCAGACAGATCCTTATCAAAATACAATAGCTACAAGTGGTACCTATTCAAATGAGAGGAATTTAAATTTCTGAGAAACATGTCTCAAGATGCTGCCACTTCTGCAGTAAAACATGAATTCAGCCCAAGAAAAAAACACTATAGTGAAAAAATGGTTTAAGAATTAACTACATTCTCAGTGAAAAATGCAGGTGAGACAAGTCGAAATGCAAGAACACAGAGAATATTTAAGTCAGAGGTTTAAAAAACATCTTACCTTAACACCTTGAATAAGACCATTCATTAAAAATGTATGATGGGGAAATGTTTCATGTAAGACCTGACAGGGGAAAAAAGCATTACTTTAGTAAAGAGAGACAGAATAGAGTTGATTCCAAGTTTAAATTTGATTTGTGAAACAGGATAGCTCTACAAGTACTTGTAAAAAAACCTATCCTATCACAAAATAAAAACTAAAAGGGAAAAAAAAACCAAACACACACACACACACACAAAAGAAACACCACCAAAAAAAACCAAACCAAAAAAAACACCACCACCTTGAAACAACCAGAAAAAAATATCTTCTATCTCTTTTTTGATTTCACAAGAAAAAGTAAACAAGATTTAATGTCAATTATTGGCATAAATTCCTATGCTGGCAAAGACTGTAATGCAGAGATAGTTGGTTTGGGACACTTTGCTTGAAAAGAGGATAAATGCAAGCAAAAACCATCTCTGTACAGTATGAATTACAAAATTTTAACATAGCTAATTCCTTAAAAAATGTTGACTCCAACACTGTCAATATTTAAGAGTGAAAATGAGATTCAGCTAACTTATATTGACAAGGACAAAACAGTGCTGTACTCACAACTGAACACATAGCAGCTATTAAATAGCCCTTCAGTTACAAACACTTCCAATTAATAAGTAGATGCTTATAAATACCAGAATAAGTTCTGAGTGTTTAAATATAGCTACGAATTCATGTAAGGTGCTTTTCCAGCAGTCTTAATTCAAGGGCAAGAATGTTAATCTATGCTAAACAGATTTACCATAAATATTCACGGGAGTTAAGGAGCCTCACAGGTGTTACCATGGCTGACTAAAAAGACTTACTGTGATGTTCAAAGCATGCATGCACAAGAATTCACATTCAAACAAATTTCATATTCATTTGCTCCTGATATTTATAGGTAAGTGCCACCAATTACAGAAATTACTTATATGCATACTGAGAAATCACTGAAAAGTAACAGCATTATTTCTGTAAGAAGACTGAGATTCTCAATTCACAGGTTTGTGGTGGTTCTCTTACTAATTACTAGGCAGATAACTCTCCTTATTTACATCACTTTCTCTTCCGGTATTATCTTTTGGTTGGGTATTTGAAACAATTTTTCACCTGTTAGAACACTGATCTTATGTTATGAATTGAAGGAAAAAAGGTCAGTATTCAAATTACAGATCTATCTAAAAGTAGATGTCTTCTAAGTTAGAGGGGAAAAAAAAAAAAAGAAGAAAACTCAGAGAGTTAAATCTAATTACCTGTGAACTGTTTTCTAGTAATTTCTCCTGAGAGGCCACCACTGCTGATATTAAGTTCAAGGTTTTTTATATTATTTTGTTACTTTATAGACAACACAAATACAAGTTGACGAACTGGGAGAGGAAACTGCTTTATTCAAGTTCTACCAAAAGACACGTGTTCAAAATATATATATATATATATTGAAGAGAGAACCTGTCATTAAGTAATTAATATTGCTTATGGTAATTCACTAACACTGCCTTACAAGTCTATAAATTTAAAAAATGTCCATAAGCTTGGGCAGTCTTTGACTAGAATAGCCTTTGTGTGCTTTAAAAACATTTTAAATCTTTTCTTCTCCAAGTATAGTGCCACATAACAAACAGTACAGCTTTGCTGAGAGATGCCCAAAGAAGCGAAAAAGCAATTTAAAAAATTAACTTTAAATAATCTCAGCTATCAAAAATACACAGAAATTATTTTCATAGTATGCAACATTTTAATTAGATTAAAAGTTGATAATGACAAAACACAGAATCATGACAAAACCCCACAAAAAATTGAGTAACCATGAGCTTTGATCAATAGGTCAGACATTTCCATTCCTGCCCTTCCTACCTGACAAACCTGCTTGAGCAGAATTGGGTAGCTGGCAAATCAAAGGCTGAACCTTGCTCATAAGATACCTCTACATGACTTCTAGTACTTCTGCCTCCTAAGCAGGCCAATGTAAGCTACCACAGGTACATCACAAGACAGGTGCAAATATCAAACCAGAAATTATGTAATCCCAACAGCAGCCATTCAGTGTTTGCAAAGCTGGCTACAAACAAAGAGGATCACCCTCACCTATGGACCTATTCCAACTCAAGTATACTACTGAGCAACTTTTGAAGAGCTCACCTAATAGATACTTTTATTAAAATTGGTGGGGGGTTGCAGATCTTTTAGAATTATGATTTGCACATTTATCCTTCTAAATCAGAAGTGTCAAACTTGGGCAAGTTGAAATTGAGCCCTTTGGTTAAGGAAAAAAAAGAAGCAAAGAAAATTAAAAGGTAAGAAAGATGAACCAGTAAGCTTCCCCATATTTTGACACCGGCAAGACAGGATGACAGGACAGTCATTTTGTGACATAACTGCTATATAGAAATCTGTTAACTGTTTACATTAACTTTTTTATTACTAGGTTAAGAAGTTCAGCGATTGTCTTTAGAAAAGTTAGGCAAACACATTCCCAGAGTTATGTACATTATCTTATTTGGAGCTTGGAGAAGGAAAAAAATAATCTCTTTCAATCACACAAAACTTTGCTTGCCATGTATTCAAAGTGGATTCAAGTTTTAGGCAATGAAAACCTGGACGAGTAGACTTCCTGCAATTGCTCACAGTCAGGTCCCACTAAAATGAACAAGATCTAGGTCTTCAAATGAAATGCTTCACATCCTATTACCAAAGACTCAAATTATCTTTCATCTGGAAAATAACCAGAACAGATTAAATACTTATGAAATAAATTTCTTACGTGAATGCCTTTGCATTTCACTCCAAGTTATATGCTGACAAGACAGTCTGACCATAGGAGCAACCCTAGTTAATGAAGGGTTGCATAGTTTATTCAATTGTTACAATTAGAAGATTAATTGAATTATGAAGTCTTGAAAAAGCCAGAATTTCCAGAGATACTTAAATCAAGATATTAAACTGGTGTTACTCTAAAAGGCAAATAAGACTTAAAGAGCAGTAGAGCAGAATTAATTTATTTTTCCTTATCTTCTAGTCTTTCTGCAGTCCAGATCTCAGCTGCTAAGACTTCTGGAATTCAGGTAATGAGATACACGTTAATGTAAAGTGGATTAAAACCCAAAATCCCTAAAAAACAGTAAATTAACATTTGTCAACACCAAGATAACATCTGATGAATGATACTTACCGTTAGCATTGGAGTTGTCAAGAGCCCCCAGGCAAAGAATTCTAGAAATATGACCACCACCGCATGGTATACACTCGGCCGACCAATACCTTGTTGCTAAGAAAAACAAATGCAGTAGTTGTACATATCTAGTTCATTACATGAGAAAATATCTCTTGCAAACATGTTTTGAGCATAACCATTTTTCAGCACGACCTACTAACCAAGCCCTTGGGAACAACAAGCCAAACAAGGGAGGAGAAATTGTTTTATATTAAAGAACAACTGAAGATCTCCAGAGAACTTGAAAAAGTTTGTTCCCTTGAACACCTGCTGACTGAAAAGAATTATTGGCCCTATTCCTGACGTTGTCCTGTACTGCTTTCATTTCCAACATGCCTTTAGGCTTTCTCACCCTCAAGCATTATTTACAATCCTTCCACAACAGAGTGACAAATGGTATGCCTCTCCCTGCTTCTTCCACAAGTGACAAGACACATCCACTTTATTAAGATCACAGCACTGTTTCAACAAAGCTATGACAACGTACATAATCAGAAGAGCAACAATACTTGTATTTGAAAATGCCAAAGTATGAGAAAATAAGGAGCTGGTTATGTCATCTATACAACTGTTTTCTGTTGATTGCTGACTAACTGATTCTATGCATGTGTCTGCAAATACAGACTGCAGACTGAGGAAATATTCTACTGGTCAACAAGTAATTCCAGAAAGAATTAGCAAATTATCAAAGTACTCATGAAACTGCTGCCATTCAAAATTAAAGGATTTGATCACAGATTAGATTAATGAAATCTTTTTATTTAGACTAAATGGGCAGAACCCTTAGAAAAGGCGTATTTAACCAGACCTGCTGCTTGCTTGCTTTCTTCCCAGAAGGGATTTCAGCAGAGGTGCTGAACAACCTAGTGGCCTTCACTGCAGTGACAGTTATGGTTGGCATGGGAAGACTGACAGATGTCATTTAGCTAGACTTCTGTAAAGCCTTCAACACAGCTCCAAATGACACCATTATCTCCAAAGAGAAGAAACAGAGATTTGAAATGTGAACTATTTGGTGGATAAGGAACTGTTAGCTGGATGCAGCCAGAGAGTTGTGGTCAACAGCTCTGTGTCCATGTGGAGGCTGGTGGTGAGCGGCATCCCTCAGGGCTCTAATCTGGGACCAGCGGTGTTCAAAATCTTCACTGATGACACAGACAGTGGTAGTGAGTGCAGCTTCAGCAAGACTGCAGTTTACACAAAACTGTGTGGTACAGCTGACACAACGGCAGCACAGGCTGCCATCCACAGCGAGCAGGACAAACTTGAGAATTGGGCCCACAAGAATCTCATGAAGTCTAACAGGTTGCGGGGGGGGAAGGGAGACCTCTGTGGCCTCTCACTGCTTGGAGATCTTTTGAAAAACAGTAACTTTTAAAAAAGGAAGAGTGACCTTTCACACTGGCATAATGTAATAGGAGAAGGGGAATGGCTTTAAACAAAAAAGGAGATATTTAGATTAGATATTAGAAAGAAATTCTTTACTCAACAAATACTGAGGCACTGCATCAAGTTGCCTGGAGAAGTTGTGGACATCTCATGCTTTGAAGCATTAAAGGCTAGCTGGATGGGGCCCTGAGCAACTTATCTAGTGGGTGGCATTTTCTCCACTGATGAAAGGGTTGGAATTAGATGATTCTAAGGAACTTCAAGGTTCCTTTCAATCAAAACCATTCTGTGATGTTTTCTTTTCTGACCACTCCCTGGCATAGTACCTGTTTTACATAGTTTTTGTGTTCTAAAATTACTCTTTGCCCTTCTCCTAAGAACTGTCTCCTGCAGACAACTGGTTTTTTATTGTTTTCAGCCAATCCAAGGCCATTACACTCCAACAGAAGAGTGCAATTTAATAATACAGAACTCAGTTGAAAGGACGCTACCCAATGATAAATATCAACCTCATTTCAGCAAGTGAAAAGCAGGGTGAGCATGAATCTCAGGATTTACCACTGAACACAAAAAAAGTCAAGACAACCTAGGCTGAAGGTAAAGTACAGATACCTTTGGTGTTTCTCCCCTGCTCAAAAGCTCTCACCCAAATTGGTAGAAATCACACATTTCGAAAATGCTTGCATTATGAGATTCATTTAAGTTGTCTCTAGTAAAAACTGCGAAGAAAATCCTATTGTTTAAATAGTGAATGCATAGGTCTCTAAGAATTTTTAGATCTGTCAGTTTATCAAACCTGTAGCAACAGTTTATTCTAGCTATTAGGAATCAATTTATTTTCTACATTATAGCTTGCTTCAGAGCATGAAGATTTGAAGAAAACTGGGAAACAATACAATATCACAGATCAAAGATTATCTCTGGAAGGCTAATAACTTTCAAGCATTATTAACATCTCTCCATAGGTTACCATACAATTTTTAATTTCTAAATAGCAAAGATTCCAAAGGCTATAGGGGTTAAAAAAAAAAATCTTCCTCATACAAGAAGTCTGTAAGTACTTTTATATAAGGTAATAGGATAACAATTGTATGAATTTATTTTTGCCAAGATGTCTGTCAGTCAGACTAGCACTTAACACAAATTACACTCAAGTCTGAAGACCCCTTCCATAGCAGTCTCCTCTGAAAAAAGCAAATTTTACAGCAGAGTTGGTAAGAGACTCCCCAGACCTTCCCCTGCCCCTGCTTTACTTCCCTCACAACTTTATACTGCTAAGCATGTTCCTGCATCATAAATATCTGGTCTGTATTTAGCAAATATTTCTAATGCCACGAAAAATGAAGTTGTGGCATGTTTGGAGTTTTTTAACACTGTTTTTACTACATGCAAATTTGATCGGAAATTTATATGGTTTAGCAGAAAGATGATGTACATACATACTCAAAGACATGCATGGAGATTAAAACAGTGTGCAAATAATTTCTGGCAGTACCATGCAACTTAGTTAGCTGCACTGACCTACTAAAAAAACAAAAAACATAAAACACCACAGCCTTTTGGATTCAAGCCATGACCCGGAAAACTAAAATTCAGATCTTGAAAGGAACATGTACCTGTTAAAACTAAGACAAGCATTCTATGTCAAATATACTAGCATGACCAATCTATAATCCACATTGACTATAGTTGATGATTTTCAGTTTTCTTTATAGTGTTCTAAATTCCTAGATTAATTAAGAACCTTGTGCTAAAGGCAGCATTGGAAAACTAAAATCATGAAACCAGGAAACTTCACTGGCATTATCAAATGGTCCGATGAAGACAGTTACTTCTGAATGTTCATCTTTACTGTAGTTCCCAAAAACTCTTATCACAGAAGCTTCTAATTTTTAATCTAATTTTAAATCAATTCTTAAAGAAAACAAAATTGTTTATGATTGATCATGACTTATTAAAGAAATATGGATATTGATCTAGTATTGATACCCAAGTGTGATGGACAGAAACTCTCTAACAGTTTAAAGTTAGAAAGTGTATGTTTATTACGGCTGGGCAGCACACGAGGTATCTCCCTAATTCGCATTTGCACTACAAAATTCACAGGTAATTAGAAAGCCTTTTATTTACAAAAGTGTTGAATACCCAAAATACAAATACATATTCATACCCCTGTCACCTCCCATTCCTTGCTTTGTATGCTAATTGGCAAAAAGGCAATTAAGCACGAGTACTTTGTTTCATAAAATGAGTCGGGGGTCTGTTCTGGGGAGGGGTCACCCAAAATGAGGAAGTAAGATGAGTCTTCCTCGTCCTGACCTTTCTACCTTTTCAATGCATTCATGACAAATGAATCCTGTTCATTCCTGTTTCCTGTGTTCAATGGGTCCTTTAAGCAGGACATCTGCAGCTATCTTATGTCCTATTTACCACGTTTTGTTTTTCATTACAAGCACAACTACATAAACATAAACCTGACAAGCAATGAGTTACTAAATCCAGGATTTTTTATCTAAGATCCAGCTTCTGTTAACTGTGAGCAAAGCTTACCTATCTATCTACTTCAGCTAACTCAGCAACTTATTATCTTAACTTTCCTAAAATCTTGAATTCTTCAAATTTAATGTCTCAATCATGTAAACAGCCTGGTCCACAGATTAAAAATGCAACAAAAACCATTTGCTCAGTTCAATATCAAAGAGTTTTCTAAAAACACTTCACATTTGCCTTTATCATAAAGCTGCATCAGAACTACTGGGTGAGGTTAATTTCTGCATTGAGAGAACACCCTGCAACAAAACTCCACCTAATTTACACAAAGAACTTTGAGTATGAAAAAATGGTTATAAACCTTAAAACACAAGGACTTTTACGCTTATTGAATAAACAATATGGGAACAACCTACTGAATTCCTTATGATTAAAAAGATTTTTAAATTATTTCAGAAATAGTGCAGATATGGTTAACATACAAGTTGCTTGCCTCATTTACTGCCCCCAAAACTGACAGTGTTGTAAGTCAGTGCCATCAGGAAAGCCTTAAAAATTTTATGGGCTTATTTTCTTCTCACATGGATCATCTTCATGTGACAGACCAGTGTGTGGGCTGAGAAACTATGTATGAACATTGTAATTGCCTTCAAATACAGCTGTTTGTCAAGGTTTTATACTTGCACAATCATTAATGAGGAAAACATTACTTAATCTCAAATGCTTAACAATACAAGTCTGAGGCCATCATTGTAAAATCTGAAATCCTAGAAGTTCTAATATAACATCTGTTATATCTCCAGTTTGACACTTTCACTCATTCAATGTTTCTTTTCACTGTCCTATTCTAAAAAAATCTTTCTTTCTTCTGCCTTTCTTGGAGCCAGAATAAATCCAAAAGTTAATTTAAAGGAAACTGGGATAACTACTGGGAGGCAGTACAAATTTTTTTTCAAAGACAAACAGCTGTTGACCTTTAATAAATCCATGAAACAATGTCAAAATTATAAATCCAGGTGGTAATAATTGCTAATAGAAAAGGAAGAGGGAAATGCATTCTAGTATTAGTAAGAATATCCTATCTAAGACATTCTGAATAACAGCTGGTAGAATTCACTCTAAAATGCTCCATAGCAAAGTGCAATCTTATAGCCAGTCCCAGATCTGCAGCAAACCAAGAACAGGCAGTATTTATTATTCATACAGCTTTTAGGTAACTATTTATCTGTTAATTCAAATCTATGATGTAATAATTAAAATTGTTTGAATCCCTACAAAAGCACCTTAACATCAATTTCAAGCATGCCTGTTTATTTCTCTGAAGAAATATGCTTTCTTGAGAACGAAATACTCCTCACTGTTTAAATCCTGAAGCCCTCCAGAGCACCTTTTCAAATTTTTCCTATTTTGATGAGGGCCGCACTTAATTTGCTAAGAAAATTAAGCAAAAGATTCAATTGGATAAATACAACAGGCTTTTTTTTTTTTTTTTTTTTTTTTTACTTCCGTAAGGGCGAAGCATCAGAGGTTGAAGGGGTTTCAATATCCAACTACAAAAGCCCTAGGCAACCTGCCCAGGCCTCACAGCTGACCCTGTTCTGAAGAGGAAGGTATCTCCCTGAAGTACCTTTCCAGTCACATAATCCTATCATCTTTCAGGCAGATATCATGGGTTGGCACAGTTTTATTTTCTAATTACAGAGAAATGTATAATGGGTTTCCCTGCCAGGACCTTAGAGTTGCTTTTAGGGGGTACGACAGGGACCTATCAGAAAGCTAGGCAAGATATTGGCAGCTAATTTAACCAATGAAAATGCCAATGAGACTTTGGAAAGGACATTTAAAACTCTCCAGGGGCTCGCTGTCTCTTTTTTCCGTTGAGATGGCCATAAGGTAATATCATAGACAGCCGGGAGCGCCCGGGTCAGGCCCCGCTGCCCTCTGGGCGGCCGGGCCGGGCCCAGACGGGCCTCAAAGAGCTGCTGCCCGCATAGGAGCTGCCTGGGTGAAGTCCTTTTCTCCTGGCGGCCGGCTGGAAGAGAAAAAAGAACAGCTCAGCAATGCCACGTGCTTACAGCTTTGTGGCAGCCCCGCAACAGACCGCCCTGGATGAGACCAAGGGGTAGAAGAGAGGACCTCCACCAGTTTCCCCTGTTGGCACAGCTTTGCGTTTTTACAGCCTTGCAGCCCGGGGCAGGCAGCACATGGCCACTGCAGGCCTGGGTGGATTTAACCCGTTCCTAGCAACATGGAACTTTTAAAGCACAACGCTTCCTTGAGAGAGAGAATAAAGAAAACAGAAGGTACATAGAACAGACACCACATGAAATCAGTCGATTAGAAGTGAAAGAACTAATAATATTGGAACAGGATTGAAGAAGTGAACATTTTTAACTGGACTTCTCTAAGGTAAACTATGGAGAGATGGACTGCTCTTTGTAGCACCTTAGTGTTGTTGAGGAGAATGTTAATTCTGATCAAAATTGAGGACTGATGTAATTGAGATTTAATTGAGAACTTTAAAGCCCCCGCTCCTGGGTCAAAAAGAAGTCTCAGCCTTTGAGACAAAGATGATTTTAGACTAGAAGAAGTATTCGTAAAAAGTACCCCAGATACACTGAGAAGCTTTGCTGAAAGAACATCACAGTCTGCAAAAACTCCGGGCGATTGCAGATGTGTGACATTGGGAGCCACTGGACTATTTTGTCTTGTGGCAAACATCTCCATGAAACCCTGAAGAGACTCTCCTCCTAAAGTAATGAATGATTATGTTTAAATAGTGCAACTGATTGCAAATCACAAGTTGTGTTTTTCAATGTTGTTTTATAAGAAAGTTAATAGTTTGTAGAGGGAGGGAAGAGTGTTTTGAAGTTTTATTCTGCTTTGGTTTGGGTTTTCTTTTTCCCAACTTTCTTCTTTTTTTTCATTCTTTTAGTGTGTGTTAATAAAACTATTTTATTCATTTTTAAGCTTAAGCCTGCTTTGCTTTTTCTCTTAATCTCTCTCCCACAGAAAAAGAATAAACACTAAACCCACTACATTAATTAGTGTTTCTGCCCGGTTTCCTTAAATTGAAATCATTACAGCAGTTAACAATGAAACTCAAACTGAACTTCTGAACTGACAAACCACAGAAACTTGCCTTTGTCCCCCTACACCATCCTCCAGGAAATTCCCTCCCACCAGGCACTAGGGACTCTCAGGAGAGCCTGCCTGTTGCTTGTTCTGCTTGCAGTACAGACACACCTTTGCAAAGAGCCTCCCTATTCTACAATATGTAAAACAACATTCAAATGAATTAGTATGCATTTTATTACCTTTTTAAAAAATGTCTACAGACACATTTTCCCCTATAAAAATTAACTGAGTTAAACAGTCATTTTTTATACTACCACCTGCATTGCAGTCCACTATGTCAACCCCAATATTTTCAAGGAAAAAAAGAACTGAACTAACAGAATCCATAAACCACTCCAAGAAACATGCTTTCATGTATGACTCATTCAGACCTTGAACTTCATGACAAATTATAAAATTCAATCCCTTTACACAATTATCTTCACTACTATTTCATTAGTTTCCTCCCAAATACAACCATTTCAAATGCAAACTTTTCCTGGCATGTCTTAAGACTATTTCATCATTTTAGCTTATTCTTGCACAAGTATTACACCACCAATCCATCTCACTTCATGATGGATTCCGTTCCTTCCACAGATATTACCCAGGTAGTTCTCTGGGGATACTGCATGTTTATCTCTTTCTACTGATTTTTTTCTTTAATTTTCACACAGAAGCATTTTACATCCACCTCAACTCCAGCTGTTCACCACAAATGCTCCATTTGTTGGAACTGGCAAAAAATCAGTGCAAAAATACATAGAACACAAGTCAAAGTGCTTTCCAATCCAGCATAGCATTTTAGATATGCCTTGTGAGCTGCAATATAAATCATAACTAATTCAGATTATACATTGTCCAAACTTGTATTTCAGTTGCAAAACAAACACCTTAAGCAGCTCTGTATCTGGATATATCTGTATCATGGAAGATCATGACACACTTTTTCAACAGAAAGCTAGGCTAAATCATACTGCACAGGTCTAGAGTATCAGCTCTGTATCTGGATATATCTGTATCATGGAAGATCATGACACACTTTTTCAACAGAAAGCTAGGCTAAATCATACTGCACAGGTCTAGAGTATCAGAACACAAATTTTTTCAAAATGGGAAAGCCTGTGAAGATTCTGCACCTTTAAAAGTTCCTGGAGTTCTCAAAAGCAAATGTATAAATAAGGCAGATCACATCGATAAGCCTTCCGAAAATTCAATAAATATACTCAAAGATGCTCACTAAAGGCTCTTAAAGCAAGCAAACTCTTCAGAGGAATTGAAAAGAAAAAGAGAGTAAATAAACAAAATCAACCAACCAACCCCCACATTAAAAACACAAAACACCCACACCCACCCACACCACCTCCAGGACAATTAAAAAAAATAAACCCATTGCAATCTGTTCATACAGCACAGCAACATTACCAGTTAACTCCTACTGCTCTGTCCTAGCACCTATTCATCACATTCAGAAGCAAACTGTAAAAAAGGGTGAAAGTGAAGTGATGAAGTCCAGTGATGACAAAATATAATTCACTTTGGAAGAGTTATAGGGCAATAGTAAAGAACAACAAAAGCTTGTGGAATCTGTAGAACAAATTAAGCACAGATTGAAATTCATGTATATTAATTTAAGCAATGCAAACAAGTAGAAACTATTTTCGTTCCACATATAGGATGATTACAACATAGGAATGTGATCCTGGGGAAAGAGCAATGAAAGAAATGAGTCTAGCATGCAGCAGTGACTTACTAAAGCAAGCTCAAAAGAACTTCCCCTGTTAGGAAAAGATTATCACTACATTACTGCATTAACATGTGATGTGCCTGCCTTGGTAATCCTCTTCTTCTGATGTTCTGACCATTTTTATTAGCTCTACATAAAGATCCTCCTCTTATCCCATGACGGTTTCACTCAGAAGCTTTAAGCAATATGCGTTGTTGAATAGTCTATTTTACAGAAGCATAAGAGGCCCATAGAAAGGAAAAGAACACTACCAAAGGTGTGGAGGAATGCTGAAGCAGCTTCCTTCAACTGCAATAAAAATATCTGCAAAACGACACCAATGGGATTCATTGAATTGCGTGTGACATGAAGGGTGTTAAGAAAAATTTGCCACTACCTCCTTATACTAAAATACAGGAAAATAAGCGGCACTTCACACAATCTACTCTTGAGGTCTAAAATGTCTTGCCATATTATATTTCCTTCTGGGAACACATTCCTGTTTAAGTTTAGAAGCAGGAATCTTCTAAGGCATGTAAAACATCAAGACCATTTCTGGTTCAGTCTTCATGGCTGAAGCCACTGAGGCAGGAAGACCTGCCAAGAAAACAATTGCCATACATCCTGCCACATTCTGAAAGCACTGCTCTGGACAGTACCTCATTGCTTAATTAAACTACTTCCTACAGAAATAATATATAACCAGCATATTACACTACAGCAAGTTGAAAGCCAATTTATCTGTTTAAGTTTTCTTCATTCAACTTAGAAATATGTACAACACTGAGAAATTCCTCTAAAAAGCCCTGGCTGCTTAGTCAATACACATGCTTCTCCATGGGGCAGATAGTTACTCAAACTCCTTGTCCAGTAGGCTAGGTTTGAATCTTTATAACTAATTATATAGCTATGACTTGATAATTTAAGTTTTTACTGCTCTAGCGTACAATACTTCTCTTGGAATGCAACGTTGTCCACACCGATAGAACCTGGAGCATCAGTAACAGCAGATTTTTAACAGCAAAAGTGCCTTCTCAGCAAAAATATAAACCAGAGAGATTTGTTTCTAAACAGTACAGCCAAACATTCCTAGTATCAGTTCAGACTTAATGTCAATGTAACAGAATGAGAAGATTCAGAATGATACTGGCAGTCTTGAGAAGGCAATATTGTTAATCTTTATTCAGATTTAACAGTAAAAATACCTTGTGTGGGAGAAAACAGTGCTCCACAAAGGACTAAACATCCAAACTGACAAATGAACAATGTTTTACCATCAGCAATAAAATTTAAATTCTACAAGCAAGAAATAGAAGAAACCAGCTTACTGAATTCAGACTTGTTTCAGTAAAGTCTCATAACATTAAATCACGCTGCCTTAGTTTTACTGTGCGGTATTCTTTATGGAGTATAAAAAAGAAAAATGCTAACACTAAGGGCAAGAACATGTAATTATTTGGTTACACAGTTGTACTTTACTGTGTAAAATAGCTTAAATAATAAAGGCTGGCAAACTTCCGAGATATATATTTCAAACTGTTTATATTATCTTTCCAAAATATATAAAGGCTTCATAATAGCTGAGGCATTTTACAGTATCCAAGAACATGAAACTAATGTCTGATTAATTCCAAACCCTATTTAGGACTTCTCTCACAAAAGCACTTTATTTAGACAGTATAACACTGTATTTTGCTGAAAAGGTTCCTTAGAGTGACATTTTACTGACAATAGGTTGCACGGAAATGAAGTGTGTAGCGCAAACATTCTGAATGCTAAGTTTTATACTACTAGTGTTCATAATTCAGATGTAACAAGACTGCACAACAGCTAACAAATTGTCCCGTGGCATAATTTACTTAAAATTTCTGAGGCTCACTGAAGTCACAGAATTAGAGCCAAGAAAAATTATTTAATCCTACTGGAATTTAGTTAAACATATTATTGTTCTTATTAATTTTGAGGCAGTAACTCAGTTCATAAGAAGTCACTTGTTCAGCATTTGTATTTCAGCTGTTTGATTCAGTGAAGCCACTGCATTCAACAAGGTGACGTTAGTTACACCTACATCAAAAAACAGAAGCTTCTTACACACAAGCTGGAGGGGTAAAAGGAGAAAGCCTTGCACAGCCTGACAAACTTGGTCATACTCTTCCACTTGGCTTACTGATCTGATGTGAAGAAAGAGTAAAAATAAAATTGAAAAATGAAGTAATTCTTCACAGACCAAAGAAACAGCTCACAAAAATTTCACTTCTGCGTTTATTTTAACAGCAGTCCAAGCAACAAGCTTTGTTTTCCAAGAGCCAGGGACTCACTCCCACTGATATCAAACAGATCTCTGCAACTACATCTAAAGCCATGATCCAGCCCCTCATATTTTATTGTGAATAAGCTCTTTCAATAAAGTCTACGCAGAGAGGGTTGTAGCAATATGACAACCACTTGAGAATCACAGGGAGGTGCAGGAGCTGCAATTACAAAACAGACTGTTCAGTCAGGAACTGATGCAGATCCTAACATGACATAACTGCACTCATGAGATAAAGCTAGAGCCCCATGCCTTTCTGCCTTGTATGGGATGCTTTAAGGGAACATGAAGTCCTCCAAGAGCACAACTAACAGGGAAGGAACAAAAAAAACACTCAGAAAACCAAACCTCAGATCATTTTACAAAATTAAGAATTTATGTCACCTTGAAGCTAAATTTTCAAACATATAGAAGAGCATATATTAAGTACTCAAAAGCATTTTTTAACACTTAATCCAACTTTACCAAACATTCCATTCCTTAATTAAAAAAAAAATGTTAGAGCTTTTGTCAGTTATGGATTTAACTTCCATTCGAGTTTTACCTTTCAAAATTAGAGAAAGAAATCGGTTCTTTGATTTCTTTTTAAATTTTCCTACCCTTACATTCAATTTCCTAGCCTCTATTCATACATCAAAAAATTCAACTGTTTTTCTTCTGTATAGAGTGAGATCAATCCTCTGTTTCTTCCACCACACCTTCTGAGCTGATAAAACTGAAACCTTCTGTTTCTTAACTAAAACATTAACTTTTCAAAACTCTTTTAGAGATATTTTTGTAGTCTGACTTCAGACTAGGTTACTGCATCCCATATACACTAGACTCTTTAATGGGAACTGCTGTACACAAATCTGGAATAGCAATTCTGCCATGCAGCAGACATCAGCTGCACTTCTAAAATACTCCAACCTGCTTTTTGAAGGGCATAACCATTTCTAAAAGACAACTGAAAGACTCAAATACAGAAGTGATACACTATAAGAAGTGTGAAGCAGTCATTTTGGAATTAACTTACATACAAGAAATTACTAATGAATTCCATAGAACAGTATTTTAGTACATCTTCTCTGCATTATCATCTACTAAAAGTACCTTAAAATTTTCATCAAATACAAATAAGGTAGAAAGAATGTATGTGCATCAAATGGATGGTTTCAAGATTTTTTTTTTTATCTCTAGGCATGATACCACATTAATGCTACACTGTTAATGTTCAGCTAAAAATACTTCACTTTTACATAAAACAGCACACTATCTCTGATAGCAGAGATGCTTGTCTGTAGGAGGACAGGTAACACACAAACGAGATGCTGGCTCCCTGACACAAACCTAGCACTGTTTTATAACTTTTGCCATATGCAATGTTTTCAGCACACCCAACTTTGTGAGTAAACTAATACTAAATTATTCAGGTACACATGAACATAAATATAACACAAGCAAAGTTATTAACAGCTTGCAATTCAGATGCAAAAAAAAGTACATGATTTCAACTTGCCAAAAAAGATTTGACATGGTAAAGTATTGCCTTGTTTTGCACCTGTACTCCTCCGAAACTGCCAGTGCCAGGATCACCTGGTTTATCACTTTGTGTCTTCTCTTGGGTTCTTCTACTCCATTTTGACCTCTGGGCTAACTCCAACAAAACAGGATGGGTTATATCATCTCAGCCAGCACCATCTGCCTGAAACAAGTCACCTGCCATCTACTGCAGAAAGCTCAAGGAATGTGATCTCTGATCTGGTTTTAAGGCACCTTGTGAGCACACTGGTGTACTGACAGAAATGCTTAAAGCCTTTTTCTTCAAAAGGCAATTACGCATCGCTACCACATTTACCAAGGCAACTTTGGAGCGAGAGCATGGATCACTCCCGCCTTTCCAGCTCCTTTTTCTGCACATCTCAGTGCTTAGTGTGAAGAGACAAAATAGAAAGCATAGCAACTTGTAAAAACTGCATACGGTAACCCCGTGGGTTAGGTACAACATGGAGCACCTTCAAGAAATCCTACGCAAAACTTAAGTTTTACCTTCTTGGCATCTCGGGTTCATATAATTTAAAAGAAAACTTACTTGCAGCCACCTGCTCACAGGTGCGGTTATTCAGGTTACTCCGCCCGGGAGAAACTCGTAACGAATGTACCCGGACTGTCAGGGACGGGCAGGGCAAGGAAGGGCAGGGCCGACCCGAAGAACCCGCCGTCCCCCAATTTCCATAAGGCATCTAGGGGCAGGACGTTCCAGGAAGCGTCTCAGCGGGCAACTGAGAGGGAGCTACCCCTCACGGGCGGGCCGGACGCTGATACCCACCGGGTGGCCCGGCCCAGCCCGCAACTCATGACTGCCCCAGGGCCGGCAGAATCCGCACGCAGCCGCCGCCGCCACCTCCGCGGAGCCGCCGCTCCCACCCTGCACTCACCGCGCCACAGCTGCCCGCCGTCAGGCCGACCCTCTTTACCAGCATGATGCAGCCGCCCCACCTGGCGCCGCCGCCGCCTTCCCACGACGACGACGACGACGACGACGACGACGGCGGCAGCGGCGACGGCTCTTCCTCCTCTTCCTCCTTTGCCGCCCGGTTCCTGGCTGGCCGCGGCTCCGGCTCGCGGCTCATGTCGGTCCCACCATAGCCCCTCCCGCAGCGGCCGGGCCGGGCCGGCGGCTGTTGCAGCGACCGCCTCCGCCTGGCTCACGTGATCGTGCGGCCCCGCCCCCTCGCTCCGAACCGCCCCCGCCCCTGAGGCGGATTCAAACGGAGGCGCGCGCGACTGCCAGCTTCCCTCCTGGAATCAGGGCGTCATTGAGGTTCGAAGGGGCTTCTGCGGACACCGAGTCCAACCTACGACCGAACACCACCTTATCACCTAGACCGTGGCACTGAGTCTTTCCTTAAACACCTCCAGGGTCAGTGACTCCACCACTTCCCTGGGCAGCCCATTCCAATGTCTGGTCACCCTTTCTGTGAAGAATTCTTCCTAACGTCCAACCTAAACCTCCTCTGGCACAGCTTAAGCCTATGTCCTCTTGTCCTAGGAGAAGAGACTGGCCCCCACCTGGCTGCACTCTCCTGTCAGATAGTTGTAGAGAGTGGTAAAGTCACCTATGAGCCTCCTCTGCTCCAGGATAAACAACCCCAGCTCGCTCACCCATTACTTACAGGACTTGTGCTCCAGACTTCACCAGTTCTGTTTTCCTTCTCTGGACACGCTCCATCACCTCAGTGTCCTTAAATTGATGGACCCAGAACTGGACACAGGATTCAAGGTGTGGTCTTACCAGTGCTGAGTACAAGGGACAGTCATTGCCCTGGTTCTCCTGGACCCACTACTGTGATCCACAAGGTGAATGTCATCCAAACTAGTATTCTGTGTGCCTCAGTTAAACCTCTCTGAAGCCCTCGGTCCTTTGTCACTGAGCAGATGTAATGGCAAGCTCAGTTTTCTCTCACTGGAGTACTGCAAGGCCAGCTGGTTATTGTTAGCAGTGTCCCAGGTTTGTCACTAGAAGCAGAACTGGTTATCTCCCAGAGCACCAGGTGTGCACAAACAGGGTGCTTTGAGGCAGCATGGCTCTGACAGTAAAGGTTGTAGCTACTGACAGACCCTGGAACATCAGTACAGTCAACCAGTTGCCCATCTGGAATAAGCTTGTCACCAGAGAGCTCAAAGCATCCCCACATGGCCGGCATCATGAGTATTTCATATCCTGCAGAAGGATATGCTGTAAAATCCTTCCAATCTGGATATGCTACTGGAGTCAAGCTACTGCTTTTCCTCAACTGTATCCTCAGCTGTTCTCTGCTAAGTACCGAACTGGTAACAGGATCAAATTTTTCAGTTTTCTAGAACAGTAAATGTTAATTTAAAATGCTGTTTGCTGTCTGTTTTGTCAGTGTATAACAAACCATATACCTGCTAAATATAGTGCATTGTGAAATTAGTCCTTTATGATTCATAATCCAGTAATTTAACAAACATTCTTTTCTATCAAAGTAGTGTGCATTGACTTAAAAGCTTTTCTTTATATGAACTTCTTTTAGAGGACTATTTTGTTTCAAGGCATCACCATTTTAGGAGGAACATTGGTTACTGTGAACTAAATGGACACACAAAATAATTTTTGTTATTATATAGGGATTAGTAAATCAATATATACTATCTATATTTCCTTTTCAGCCCATGCCAAATGTGTGCAGAATTTCATGCTTGCTTTCCACTCTTGTTGTTGTTGTTGTTCTAGTAGCCTAGAAGCTTTTGCAAAATGTTTCATTTATTCAAAAATAATGATCATGTAATAAAGTAATATTTTTGCTCTTTTATGGTCTTTCATGACTTAACCATTTTTCTACTGACTGGAAAGGCAAGGAACTTTATTTTATACAGTTTTCAGTGTTGGGTTTTGTTGTTGTCTTGTTTCTGGTTTTTGTTTTCTGTTGGTTTTGGTTTGGGGGTTTTGTTTGTTTGTTTGTTTGTTTTGTTTGTTGGGGGTTTTTTAGTTGGTTGGTTGGTTGGGTTGGTTTGGTTTTTTTGAAGAGGCTTCCAGAGGATGAAAATTTTTTTAAATTCAAACACATTTCTCAGTCAGAAAGGTATAAATTTATAAGCTTGATGTATCAGTTAGAAACCTGTCTACCACATTGTAGTAGTGCGTAGGTTCATCATGTCTAGGGAGGCTGCAGCTGCTGATGCCAGCAGGAGAAAGAACAAGATGGGTCTTCCTTTAAGCTCAAAAATGCATTTATTTACCCCTGGGGCCAGAGATGGGGGGTGAAGATGAATGACCAAGCAAAGACAGGTTGTTTTTATAGGGCAGAGCAGGGGTGCAGTTTAGAGTTTGAGTCAAGGGAATGGTTAACACAAAGGGAATAACGTCAAATTCCTGCCTCCTCAGAACAGGAGAGCTCCACAACACCTCATTTTTAAGTTGGTTAAAGTAACTCATAACAAGAGGATTCTCAGGAATACGACTTACTGGTTTGCAAAACCAAAATGAACATTATTAAGCTATATTAACAAGCAATAGAAAGGCATTTGAAACTTAATTACAAAGGATAAAGTAACAGAAATTATGATATATTAAAATAATATTTTTTTTCTTAATGGGTTAATAGTTCAATTTCCTTTGGTTTTGATCTTCTTATCAGAAGGGGTCCAGTTCTTTGATCTCTTCTTCATTAGGGGCATAGTCCTTAGTATTTAGTCTCAGCTTTGGTACTGATGTTATGGGTGTTACTATTCTGGATGAGATCAGGACTGTGAAGCGAGTGAACAGCCAAGGCGGTGGTGGTGAGGCTAGCATGGCTGCAGCAGCTCCACTAGACCTCCTCTGCCACGCAGGCCCAGGATGGGGCCAGCTGCAGTGGCACAGCAGGAAGCCAAGGATAGGTATGGGGGAAGGGAAGCTCTGGGACCAGAAAAGAAGGACTTTGGTGGGAAAGAGGGGATCTCAAAACCTCATGATAAGTGCCATTTTTAGAAGGAAAAATAGACTGTGCAGCCACTACCTTCCCGAGCACAAAACAGGGGACATGGAAAAACGGGATGAAAGAGAACACAGGACAGTAAGAGGATGGTAGCACTTCCCCATCACCTCTGGATGGGTTCTGACCTTTATCCTGCCTTCAGGGAAAGGGGGATAGGGGTGGCAGAAAGGCGCACAGGGTGACGGAGAGACAGTAGTGTGGCATGCTCCTTGTCGCTCTACGTGGTCTACCAGCTAGCACTGCACCCTGGAGCTGCCACAGGAGTGGGGAACGGCACCCCCTTGGCAAAGCCTCAGGATACACCAAACCTTATACAGTGGAGGCACACTCCTGCAACTCTTGGAAGCCACAAGGATCGGGATGAAGGAATATGAGGAGTCCTTTTCTCAGGGACAAGTTCACAAGTATATTGGTGAAGGGTTCCGCACAAGAAAAGACAAGGAGGGCTAGAGTGCACTGAGTTTTAAACAGAGTGGGCAGTAGGTGTGGACACAAGGAATTGACCAATGGGAAATAACTGGGGAGGACTAGAGGGGAGGAGAGTACAACTAGGGAAGCCAATAGGGTTACTGGATGGGAGGGATTGTGCTACAAAATCCAGTGAGGCATAATAGACACAGAACTCTCCAGAGAAAGAGGACAGGGTTTACAATAACTGGCAGGGAGGACAGGCAGGGTTTAGGGGATAGACAGGAATGGTACTGGGACTATAGCCAGGGAATAACCATGTAGGGAAGGAAGGGGAGTAAACAATTTCTGGGGTAAACCAACAACATACAGAACATGGGGGAAATTGGAATAAACCATTTAAACAGAACTCAACACAGTAGCAACTCCATGCCATCCTGGCAGTGTTCACTCCTTGCTGCGCTCTTAGGAACAGGAAGAGGGTAAGGAACAATATGGGCAGCTTCACAGAAACTGAAAGTCATGAAGGTTCACAGGAGCGAGGACCACTGATCTAGGGCTCTCTGCATGCAATTGTCCATTATCATCCATAAGTAGCCACTGGGGCTTTACCGTCCATAAGCTGCAGCAGACATGCCGGGAGAGTTGATAAAAGCCCACTGAATGGTCCTTTTTGCAGACAGACCAGCTGCTTGTAGCTCCTAAATACTCCCTCCCATGAAGAATGAAAATACTTAAACTGTTCATAAACATCTTGGTACGTGATGGTAGATGTTAGTCCCATTGCTTGGTCTCAGTAAGCTAGTCCCCTTACTGGGTTTTACCCTCCCCATAAGCCTTTTACCTGCGTGTTTTTAAGGTCACTCTCAACCTGGTCTCCAGCCATGGTGCCCTTGACTCTTCCCTTTTAAGATGAGAGTCCCGCAAGGTGTAGCAGTCAGCAGGTGACTCATGGGGTGCTGGTCGTGTTGTCCTCACTGGATGCCCACATTCTCCACCATTTGTAGCAGTGTGTAGCTACAGAGTTCATCATGTCTAGGGAGGCTGCAGCTGCTGACACCGGCAGGGGAAAGAACAATACGGGTCTTCCTTTATTTAAGCTCAAGAATCCATTTATTTACCCCTGGGGCCAGAGATGGGGGGTGAAGACAAAAGACCAGGTAAAGGGTGGGTCATGGTGTTTTTGTAGGGCAGAGCAGGGGTGGAGTTGGTCAGGGGAGGATTTAATACAAAAAGAGGGTAACATCAAATTCCTGCCTCCTCAGAACACTCCACAGCACTTGAGATTCATGTAAAATGTATTACTTTAATTTATCATTGTATTTTGAAAATGCCACCATTAAAATGTTTGCATATATCACTGAAGCATTTAATCCACTTCATATATTAACAAATATCTAGTGATCAGCTGTAATGGCTATTGATTTGGGCTCAACAGATCACTACTTTATGTCCTTGTTGCATACAGAATTTAAAGTTAGGACAGTTTTGTTCACATGCTAAACAAATCCTTATTTGGAGCTGGTTATCCAATAAGTGGAAACGAAGCAAAATAATAAATACTCAGTTTAAGAAGAGGCAGTTTACTCGTACGGTTCCTCTCAGTTCTGTGCTTTATACTTTCTAGAGTATTCTTAGCAATATTTTTAAGCTATCTGGAGGAGTCATTAACAGCAAAGATATAGAGTTTATTATAGAATGCTATTCAGCTTAATCAAAATTATAAAGAGTTGTAAAAATACAATGAACTTGAGTGACTGTTGAAATGTCAGCTGAAAGTGTTGGTAAGTGAAGATAGGTCATATTGGGTAAAAGAATTCTAATTAGTCATTTGGTTTGTAGATTTTTAAGTTAGCTGTTTCTACTTTAAAAAGATACTAGAAACTGTATAGTTTTCTGATATTATTCTTATATCTGGCAGTAGATAGTCACCTGCTTAGAGGTAATAAAATTGTTCTCTGAAATTTAAAACTCTACTTTATCTCACCTTAGGTACCTGTTGTAATGCATTGATTGTGTTCTTTTATATCTCTCTGTCCGACTGGTGCCATCCCCCTCGGGCTGGGTCCGGTTCCCCCCTCCCCGCCTCCTTCTGAACACTGATTGGGTGATGCCTCTGGTTCTCGCCCATGGGCCCTGCCCCCTGAAGGAAAAAGCCACGGCAGGGGAGAGGCCAGGGACACTCGAGACCGGCGAGTGATCGGGACAGTTCAGCAAACGAAGCAGGACAAGTGAATAAAGCTGTAAAATCCCAAAGGAGCCGGGAATAGACTCTCTTATTTTGCCATCGGTGGCCGTCTGATCTCACGGGGAAGGCTACAACTGGCGCCTGAACTGGGGCTTGAAGCCACAAAAGGTTCCCAAAAAGCTGGAAGAACCACTCAGCACGTGGCCAAAGAAACCCACGCAGAGACAGACCCATTAGGCTTGGTGTTCGCTGTGGAGTCTCCAGATACGGGATTCTACAGGCAAGGGCTGCAGTTTTCTCTCTTGGACTCAAAAATCCCATCGGAGTGCTGCAAAGAAGCCCTAATGACCAGCAGGCTGCTCCCAGAAAGAGTGACCACGTGTTCGTGGAAAACTAATCCAGGAGACCAAGACTAAAAGCCCTTTTTGCACCAAAAAGAGTCAGTCTTAGGCAAAATGAGGAAAGAGGAAAGAAAGGAAAGAAATGCTGGAATTTTGGTGAGTACCACTTCCGGTTTTCTAAGGGAAAATTTTCTTCAGAGGTGGGATTTCTCAGGGAAAAGGGTTTTTCCCTCTATCGGGGAAGGTTTTACTTTCAGAGTAAACATCATCAAAGTGCTCTTATCAGCTTCAGGGAGTGGAAAAGGAAACGGTTTCCCCTTTTTTGGCTTTTTTTCTCTCCAGCGAGAGTTTTGGGGTTTTTTTCCTTTCTTCTCTTTATCTTTTTCTTCCTTGCAATTTCTCAGTCACAATAGAGAGGACACAGAAACTTAAAATCTGAGCCAAAAATGGGTGCAAAATTATCTGTGTCTCAAAAGAGAGTTTATTACAATATTTTAAATGCCTTGGAGGATGGGAAAACCCATATTTCCAAGAAGCAATTAAAAATTTTCCTTCGGTGGTTATTTGCTCAATTTCCAGAGGTATCTGAGTAAATAAACTTCCCAGAATTTTGGGAAACTGTTGTAAAAGAATTGTCTCAATCAAGCTCCTCTAATGATAAAGGAAAAGCAAATTTTGCTCTTTGGAGCCTGCAGATTCTATTTGCAATGCAAAAACAAAATGAAAAAAAATAAAAAGCCAGTTCCTTTTGGACTTTCCCCAGTTTCCTCAAATTTCCTCAGTTTCCTGACCCCAAAATCCCTTCCCCATTGGATATTCCTCGAGAAACGCCTAAGCTTTCCCCAAAACTGCTTTCTTCCCCAGCTTGCAAACCCAGAGTTAGGTTTACTTTTGCAGGCAGTTTGAGTGCACATAATCCCCATTTTAGTGAATCCCAAGCTAGTCTTAGTTCGGAAGGAGAATCACAAGATGAAGGGGACTCCTGTGTTTCCCAAAATGGCCGAAGCCATGTGCTCTCGAATCACAAGGAGCTTATCCCTTTGTTTGTCCCTCCTTCCCACCATTCCCTTCGCAATCCCTTCCTCCCTCCAGACCCCGACTTCCCTTTGGTGCCGCCCCTGGCACTGCCCTCTCCTCTGACTCCACCCCCTACCCTCAAACCTCTGCCCTCCAACTCCGTCCCATGTGACTCAAGCCTCCAGCTCCTCCCTGCCTCTGGTTCCCACGGTTTCCCCACCCACAGTTCCAGCTCCCACACCCTGGGGGTGGAGGGGCGGAGCCGGGAACCTGGAAGCAGGAAATTATCCTGGCTTCTTGGCCACCCCGTCACATACCGACGGTCAAAAAGAGGGGGTGCTAACCACAGTAATTGAGACCCCTTCAGCCAACAAGCGATCCAGGATTTGTGTAAAGTTCAGGAGAAATTTGGACGCGAAAGTGAATCCTTTTGCAGCCTTTTAAAAGCAAATTTAGCAGGGAATCCTATTGCTCCCTTTGACCTCCGGCAGCTTTTTTCTGCCCTCCTTTCATCCACACAGTTTAGGCTTTGGGACTCCACATGGAAAAAAAGATTAAGAGATTTACTCACAGAGCTTTGGCAAAATCCTGAAACGGCTGTTGATAATAATAATTTGCCAATTCGGTTAGAACATCTATGTGGTGATGGTGAATGGGTTGCAGCACTAAAACAAGCTCAAGAAATTCCTTTAGTTATTTTAGAGTGCCTTAAAGAGGCTGCTTTAAAAGCATTCTTTTCAATCCAACCCGATGGGTCCTTTCAACCTTATAGTAAAATTAAGCAGCTTCCATCAGAACCTTTTGTAATGTTTGTTGAGCGACTAACTCAAGCTGTCGAACTACAGGTTAAGAATGAAGGGGCCCAAGAACATGTCCTGGAGCCTGGAGAAGATGGCACTGACCAATGCAAACCAACAGTGCAAGGCAGCCATCCTCAGCCTGCCTGTGGAACCAGTGCCAACCTTAGATGACATGCTGCATGTATGCACCCAGAAAGTCCCTTTCATGACTGCACACCATAATCCCAGTTCCAGAGATGCATTCAGACCACTGCAAAGAGCTGCCGCCGCAGATGCCATGCCACCTGGGACTGTGCCACGGCGACCATCCAAGAGAAGAATGACTTATCTCCTGTGCGATCAGGCTGGACACTGGGCATCTCAATGCCCTTTAAAGAAGCAATTTATGGACTTTCGAGACAGTGGGGGCGGGAGGTTTCAAGAGCTCAAAGGGAATGTTTCAAAAAACTAAAATGTCAGTGCTCACTTGCCCAGCGTGCCGACAAAAATGGAGCAAATCAGAGGGGGGAGGAGAAAAAACTAAAAAATGCAAAATGTTAAATTAAGTAATCCTGTTATAACCAGTTCTACCTTTCAGCAGAAGTCACCAGATATGACCCTTTCAGATCATGACGTAAGCAGACCCTGTTTAACCACAGAATGTTTCCAAGAGCCTTTTAGGTTGCAACTGACAGAATCCTTGCACCTAAGTGACACAGACTGGCATTTAGGTTCATTGGATCTACAAGTGCTGGGCTCCTGGCAACATGCTGGCAGTAAGTATGTCATCCTTGGGGACACCAAGTACACACCGAGAGAGATCAAGATCCTTCTGGGTCTCGTCTCATCAAACCCTAAACAACTAGTTCTCTGGCTGCACTGTGTCCGTCCACCTTTGTTTCTGCCTAGGGGGCAGATAATAGCTCAGGCAATTCCAGCACCTGACCTGTTCCTTGAAAAAAACGTCACAAGGAACAAACACCTTGAGGTTTGCCCCACACGAGTTATTGGGAGGCACAAACTCATAATAGAGTGTGAAGTCCATCACAGTGGGGAAGTAATAAACCTCAAAGGAGTTTTGGACACAGGCAAGGATATAACAATTGTACCAGAAAGGATGTGGCCCTCACATTGGGAACTGCAAAATGTGGTCGGGCATGTAGAAGGTACAGGGGGAGTGAAATGAGCAAAACAATCAAAAAGTGTTATGCAAATTAAAAACCCAAATGGACAATTAGCTACACTGCGTCCATTTGTTTTGGATTATTCAGAGCCTTTGTGGGGGAGAGACCTGATGGCCTAGTGGGGGGTCACGATTAGCATTCCAGATGCACCCCCAGTTTTTCAGGCTGCGGCCACTGAAGAGCGCCCTACCCAGACACTCAATTGGAAAACTGATTCACCAGTCTGGGTAGAGCAGTGGTCACTCAGTAAAGAAAAACTGAAGGCACTCCAGGAGCTAGTGGATGAACAGCTAGCTAAAGGCCACATTGTGGAAACCATGTCTCTGTGGAATTCCCCAGTCTTTGTTATCAAAAAGGCAAACAAAGGCAAGTGGTGGCCACTCCATGATCTCCATCAAATTAATAATGTCATTGAGGACATGGGTTCTCTCCAACCAGGGATGCCATCCACAGCGATGCTCCCTCAAAACTGGAATTTGGCAATTATTGATATCAAAGATTGTTTTTTCCAGATCCCTCTACACCCTGATGATGCCCCACGTTTCACCTTCTCAGTTCCTAACCTCTACCGAGAAGCCTCGAGGAAAAGATAGCACTGGAAATTTCTTCCCCAAGGGATGAAAAGCTCGCTATCCATTTGTCAGTGGTACCTCTCTTCCCTGCTGTCCCCAGGGCGTGCAGCTGCCGGAGAAGCCGTCATCCTGCACTACATCGATGATCTGCTTGTGTGTGCCCCCAATGATGACTTACAGTCCCACATGCTTGACTTGACAATCGATTCTTTGGTTGCTGCAGGGTTCGAGCTTCAGGAGGAAAAGATTCAAAGGATGCCGCCTTGGAAATACCTGGCTCTGGAGATTGGTAAGCGGACCATTGTGCCGCAAAAATTGGTTGTCAAAAATCACATTAGGACCTTAGCACATGTCCAGCAGTTGTGTGTGTCCATAAATTGGGTAAGACCTTGGCTAGGTCTGACCACTAAGGACCTAGACCCCCTCTTTAATCTTTTAAAAGGGCGTGAGGAGCTAAGTTCTCCTAGGACCCTCACCCAAGAGGCAAGAGCAGCTCTAGAAAAGGTACAGGACTGTATGGCCATCAGACAGGCCAACAGGTGCCAATCAGACTTGCCATTCAAATTCATCATTTTAGGCAAATTGCCACACTTACACCGGATGATTTTTCAGTGGGAAAGAGTGGAAAAATCAAAAAAAGACAAAGACTCTAAGGATCCCCTCTCAATCACAGAGTGGGTTTTCCTCAGTCACCACCGGTCTAAAAGAATGACCAGGCCACAGGAACTGGTAGCAGAATTGATCCAGGAAGCCAGAACCCAGATCAGGGACTTGGCAGGAAGTGATTTTGAGTGTATTCACATCCCAATCGAGATAAACTTGGGCCAAATCACAAAAGCAATGTTGGAGCACCTGATTCATGGAAATCAAGCTTTGCAGTTTGCTCTGGGTAGCTACACAGGTCAAAGTTCAATTCATCGCCCTGCTCACAAATTATTTAGAGAACAAATTCAGTTCAAATTGTCATTAAAAAGTGTTCAGAGCAGGAGGTCTTTAAAGGCTCTAACCATTTTTACAGATGCATCTGGAACATCTCATAAATCAGTAATAACATGGACAAATCCTCAAACTCAGCAGTGGGAAAAAGATATTGTCGAGGTGGAAGGGTCGCCTCAGGTAGCTGAGCTGGCTGCAGTTGTTAGAGCTTTTGAAAAGTTTCCTGAATCATTCAATTTGATCACAGATTAGGCCTATGTAGCAGGTGTAGTATCCAGAGCTGAACAAGCTGTACTGAGTGAGGTATTTCTGCACTTTTCAACTTGCTCTCAAAACTAGTAAATCTGATCTCCCTCCGAGAGCAACAATTTTATGTGATGCACATCAGATCACATACCAATTTGCCAGGATTCATAGCCGAAGGCAAGAGAAGGGCTGATGCTCTTGCTGTGCCTGTGGAGATGGCCCCACTCCCAGACGTCTTTGGACAAGCCAAAATCAGCCATCAGCTTTTTCACCAGAATGCACCAGGCCTACTCCACCAGTTCCACCTAACTCGGGAACAGGCTCAGGCAATTGTGTCAATGTGTCCCCCGTGCCAGCAACACGCACTCCCAGCCCTGAGTGCAGGAGCAGATCCCAGGGAATTGAAGAGCTGTGAGGCAGGCCGATGGACGTGACATATATCATATCCTTTGGTAGGCAAAGGTATGTCCATGTATCTGTAGACACCTTTTCTGGAGCTGTCTATGCCTCTGCCCACAGAGGGAAGAAGTCTAGTGATGCCATGAAACACCTAATACAGGCTTTCTCCTTCCTGGGCATCCCCAAATCAATAAAAACTGATAATGGACCCTCGTACACGTCCAAGGAGTTCAGAAGCTTCCTGCAGCAATGGGGAGTAGAGCACAAAACAGGCATCCCCTACTCCCCGACAGGTCAGGCCATCGTGGAAAGGACCCACCAAAATCTCAAAAGGGTCCTCAGCCAACAACATCAGTCTCTAAAATTAGAAACACCCCAAATCCAGTTGTCCAAAGCCTTATTCACTCTGAACTTTTTAAATTGTATGTTTGAAAATCTTGACCCACCAATTGTGCTCCATTTCAGAGGGAACTGCTGACTGCAGCTGAAAGCAAAGCCACCAATAATGGTAAAGGATCCAGCAACCAGGGAAACAGAGGGTCCTCATGATCTGATCACCTGGGGTCGTGGGTATGCCTGCGTGTCCAGTCCCTCAGGTCTCAAGTGGGTGCCAGCTGAGTGGGTGAAACCTTTCATCCCTAAGATGGCAAAGCCACCTGCAGAGGCTCCACAAGTGGCCAGTGCTGCCTGGAGGAGGAGAAAGCGCTAAAGCTTCTTCTTCTAATTATCATCATTCCTTAACAGTATTTTTTCTAGACAGTTTTGTTTGCCCTAAAGGTTATTATTCTTTTGCAACTTTAAAGGTACTCAAGGTCCAAACTCTGAGTATCTCCCATGAATCGAGTCCTCCTCCTTCTTAATTTAATAAGAAAAGGGGAAATGTTGTAATGCATTGATTGTGTTCTTTTATATCTGTCTCGGTCTGACTGGTGCCATCCCCCTCGGGCCAGGTCCGGTTTCCCCCCCTCCTTCTGAACACTGATTGGGTGATGCCTCTGGGTCTCGCCCATGGGCCCTGCCCCCTGGGGAAAAAGGCCACGGTGGGGGAGGGACCAGGGACACTTGGGACCAGTGAGTGATCGGGACAGTTCAGCAAACGAAGCAGGAAATGTGAATAAAGGTGTAAAATCCCAAAGGAGCCGGGAATAGACTCTCTTATTTTGCTATTGGTGGCCGTCTGATCTCGTGGGGAAGGCTACAGGTACCTGCAAGTCTTATGTATTTTAATCCATTTTTTGTAGTTAATGGACTGTTTTATTGAAGAAAAAGTACAAAATATTGGCAAAAATATTCGCAGTAAAAATATGAACCTGATCTAATTTTTTTTCACATAGTTTAGTGAGGTTTTGTGAAGTGTGAAACACCTGCAATGCTGTTATAAATAAGTTCTGTTCAAATAATCTATGTTTTAGTTACTCAATTGTTAAGTAATTCCATTAAGATTGTTAATGTTAGTTCTGTAAAAAGAATTTGCCTTATTCCTGTTTTAATATTGCTTAATCACCTTATTTACTTGTTTGTTAATTAAGAATTCACCTTATTACCTGTATCTCTGCTCCCATTCGCCGGATAGTGTCTGAATATGCAAATAAAAAGAACACTGGAATTCTGGGAACAACTCAAGAACAAGAGACTCTAAAAAGCAGAGAACTAAAGTAGAATCCAGGACTGAAGTCGCACTTTAGACTAGTGCAAAAGGTACGGGAGTCCGCCGAAGCAGCTTTATTTAGTCGCTGTGACCTGAGAAGGAGTCCCCCATCGCTGGATGACCCCTGATCAGCGAAGCGAAATGGACTCCCCGGCAAGGGAAAAAAGCCCTTGACGGGGGGTGGGAGTCCCCAGCTTTGCTGTGAAGCGAAGCTGTGTGTACCTCCTCCTCTGCCAAGAGAGTGAGCAAGCTCTCCCCCAAGGCCAAGCTTGATAATAAAGAAACATACAAAAGAGTAAGTCTCGCTCTGACTCTCTTTTTTTCCAGAACAATGCTGTTTGAACAAAATATTTCTAAGCAGAAGAATGAATTAACAAAATTGTCTGAAGGTGAATCAGAGGTTGATCTCAATAAATCATAGCCAAGAGTATCCCAAGGAGGATGCCCTTGGGACAGCTGGATGCCTGAGCTGCTGTCCCTACTTCCATCCATGCTATGTCACCCTGTGCCACTCTCTCAGACAGACACTGCTGGTGCTCACAGAAGTAATTTCCAGGTTCTGGCACAGCATTGACAGCCAGGCACTGCTGCTTTAAAGGACCACAGGTGCCAACAAATACCCTGCACACAGTCCTGAGTGCCCTTCTGAACAAGGAGTGGGGGATGGATGGTGCTGACAGCTCTTCCAAAGGAGTGGTAGATATGATTCATGGCCAGAATTGATGTGTGTGGTGTGGTTGGCCTGAGCTGGATGCTTCTCTGTGGCACAGCTGGGCCAGGCCTGCTCTTGGTGGGGCAATGCTCAACTCTTGGATGCGGCTGGGTCATCCTTTGTTTCTGTGTAACCATCCATGGCAGGGATATGCTCTGAGGGTTGCTATTGTCTCTGTGGGAGGTTGAACTGAACTGAGGCCACTGGATAATGACTTGAAACATTCCCCATTTGCAGAGACCAGGGAGCTTTGTTGAAGCCTGTCTTGAGGATGGAAGAGTTGAGCTTTTGATTGTGTAGTGGCTAACCCCTGATGTAATAAGACAGAGTGACTGATGGGCTATGAGTGAGATAGAAAATAATCCTGTGGAGACAGGATGGTGCCTCTTGTCATGCTAAGTTGTTCTTCCTTGCACAAACCACCATCCCCCCCATGCCCCGTCCCACCTTGTACTTTTCCCTCTCCTCCTCCCTCTCCCACAACCCCCACCTACACCTCCCCAAGTAATGAGGACATTCCTATATGGCCTGAGGGTCATAGGGTTGATGGGCCATAATGGGCCGTAATTGATCCAGCTGCCATGGTTGTGGCCAGCTGTGTTGTCTTGGACACACGTGTGTTCTTGGATATCTGTGTTGTCTTGGGCAGCAGTGTTTCCTCGGAAGGGAAACACACTTGTGCACCCAAAGTGTCCAGTGATCCACAGAAAGATGTCATCCAGTGTGAAGCTCCCTGCCCTGGCAGAGGTACCTGGGTACCTGGGTGTCCCCACCTGAAGCTGACTATAAACGAAAGAGACGTCATGTTTAGCAGATTTTCCTGGGGATTTTTCCCCACCAGTTCTTTGGTTCTTCTCCCACCACCCAACAGATCTGTTCTGCAACCACCACTTTGACTGAGACTGCTCAGCATCCAAGTCTTGGTGAAGGGCATATGGGGGGCTAAGAGCTTCACATTCTTGGGCTCTCTCTCTGTCTTTTTTTTCCTTGTCTTGTCTTCCCCCCCCCAGCATTATTCACAGTCTTGTGCTTTTTCTTTCTTTTTCCGTGTGCATGTCCTTGGGTGGTGATGTTGCATTTTTATATTGCAATGTTTCCTTGTCATTATATTACTAGAGATAATATTAACTGTTGTAGTACATTAATTTGGTTTATATTGTATTTCGTTTTTATACTGGGTCTTGTAATATTTCTTCTGTATCCCCTTCTGTATCTGTTCTCTTGGAAAATGAATCACAAGGTTTGTCCCTGCTCCTCTGCCCCACCCATCCCCCACACTGGAATGTAACCCAACTTTGTTCCACTCCTACCTTGTCCCTGATTGGGTTGTGGCTTGTCCCTGCCTCTGGGCCCATCCCCCCTGGGAAAAAAGCCCTGAAACTGCTTGGGGAGCTCTCTTTTGCTCCAGGGACCAGGACAGGGATGGGGACCGAACTGGGCTTCAGACTGCTGGGGCAGGACCCTAGAATAAAGCTGTGATTCCTTCCCCAGACTAAGAGCAGACTCTTTCATTGACGGACGCCTGCTCTCACCAAACAAGAAGGTTTGCAGCCTCTGGGTAACTTTTAGGACCCTGGAAGGAAGACTCCTTCTGAAGTGGTTTGTCTCTCAAGCTAGCCGAAACGGAGCACGGGCTCTGAGGGGGAGAGAGTGCCGCTTCAATTAACCAAAACATCTACATACCTGTTTTGCTTTGCAACTGAATTGTTCTATAATAAACCCTACATGTGCATATTTAAAAACATGAATAATTTACAGGCATTTCACCTCAAAGAATCTTTTAACAGGAACTTGGACAGCCCTTGCCTTCTGCAGCACTTGTAACTCTCTCCTAATGCTGCTGTGCCCTAATCTTCATCTTGAAACAGATCTTGGCCTCTGTGGTCTTCCAGCACATCTCAGGACACCTGGCTTTTGCTGTAGTCTTCCTACCTCTTCAAAGGCACTGGACATTTTTGGTTCTCTTCAGACATTTCACAGGACATTGGACTCTTCATCATCATCTTCAGACATCTCATACTGCTCTTTGTCAATATCATATTCCCAGTTCTCCTCCTCAGCCAGGGTCCCTGGTTCACTAGAAACATGGGCTTCAACATGCTCCACCATGTTCTGCATGCTCTGGATGGCCTCTGTCCCCTCCAGAATCAGCTCTGACTGCCTAAGGTCAAGAAATGTATTCACCTGGTAGATGAGAAAGGAGAGGGAAGACTTCTTGAATAGTTCCTCCTCATGTTCTTTACATTGAGGCTGTAAGAGCACTTGGAACAGGCTGCCCAGAGAGGTCATAGAGTCTCCTTCCCAGGAGACGTTCCAAATCCACTTGTACACATTCCTCTATAACCTTCTCTAGGTGATCCTGCCTTTGCAGGGCAATTGGAATAAATTACCTCCAGAGGTCATTTCCAACTATTCTGTGATTCCGTGATTTGTACAGTTTGCCTATCCCCCACCAACAAATGTCTGCTGGGGACCTGGCAGTGGTGGCCCCTGGGACAGGAGACTATGGGACTGCAGCCATGTGGCACTGCTGCTGGCCTAAGGAAGTGAAAGGCTCATTGCCCTTTTCCATGCCATCCCATCTTGTCCTTGGCACTCACCTGCCTGGGTCTGTTATTGAGCTGCCAAGACTGTGTCAGGGAGGCAAGCTGGTCCTCGCCCTTCTGCTTCAGGAGCTCCTTCTCCAGACTGTCCTACTGCCACTGCAGAGTAACTTTGCTCCACTGAGCCTTCTGCTTGGGCCAGGCCCAGCTGCTTCTCTGCAGAGCCTTCATCTGCAGGCTCAGCAGTTCTTCTGGGAGGCTGGAAACTGATATTACTTTCTTCAAAAGGATCTCCACTGGTGTCTTTGGCATCTGCTGCCACAGACCAGGGCATCCAGGGAACATGCTGACTCCTGAAGGAACTGCTCTCCCAAGAGTGGGTATCCCAGGGCCCTGCATTCCTTCAATGCCCTCACAAGGCAGGTCAAGGCCCTAGAGCATCACAGCAATCTCTGAGCAATACAGAGCCCAGGCAGCTGACCCCAGCAGCTACTTCCAGTGCAGGTGTTCCGTGGCACTAAACCCCAGACATGGTGTCTGATAACAGCTGCCACAGCTCCCAATCCATCAAAACTACCAAAGTTTTATATTTGTAATTTTTACAGTATGGAAGATAAAGCCATCTTGAATAGGGAATTATGATGCCAACTATTTTTAGAAGTACATAAGCTCAAGATTAACATGACCTTTTCTAATGGAGTACAGCGGCTGTGAACCTTGGCTGCTGGGAAGCTTGACTAGCTGCTATCTTACTTTATGAAGGGGTTTTTCCAATCTCACTTGGAGCACCTTTCAAAAAGGTTGGAGTTTTTGTATTGAAAACCTGTATTCTTACATCTATTAATCATGAAGAACATTAGGTTTAGGCACTGGATGGTTTTGATTTCAGAAGAAAATTAACGTAACGTAAGAAAATTAACGTAAGAAAATTAACGTAAGAGAGCAGACAAGAATTAAAAAGGTACAGACCTTGCACTTTTTGAAGAACAGGAAAGCTGATTTACCTGTGATTAATAGAAATTAGAGCCCATGTGAAAGAAGCCTTGCTCTCTCAAAGATTTTCATGCTTGTTTGAGATACACAGTAGAATTCTGGTCACAGCCAAGTTGAAGAAGCTGAGTATGCCCTGTCTCTGAGCATGTCCAATTCCTATGACATTCAGTGGGAACTATGTGCCTGGGTAGGCAGACATAAAGTTGCACTGTGATTGGATTCACTAGAATTTAGTGAAGTTAAAAGAAGATTCAGCTCAAATATTCCCAACTTGCAAGTAGTATTTTTGGAGGTAGAAATTGGTAACTGTCATGTAGAGCACAATGCTTTATATGTTTAAAAAAAAAAAAATTCAATATGTTTCTAAAATTTTATTTGTGTTATGCCATGTATGATATTCATGAAACAGTTTACAGAACTGTAGTACCCGTATTTGAACACTTGCTTGTTGTCATACATCTTCCCTCTTATTTTAATACAGAAAAGAGACAGAAATTTCCCGTACAATTCAGTTTTTACATTTATACAGGAAACTACTCGCAATATTAGTCTTCTGGTTTCAGAGATCTTATGGTGTTGCACAAGGATCAAAATAAAGTTGCTGCCTTCAACCTGTGAAATATCCTATCAGGGAGAGAGAATAAAGAATGGGCAGCACAAGCACCAGGTCAGGTTGACCTCTCTCCTCCTGATAAGAATAGAACAACATTTTACTCATTCAATAAGGATAGTAGAACAGAACAACCTTTACTGTTATCAAGGACCCCAGAACATAACTGCTCAGCTTTAGAGAAATAAATAAAGGATATAATTTAGGGAAACAGAAAGTCATGCAAAATGCCAGCAGGATGCTAGCTCAGCTCTGTAAGTCGGACAGAGTAGAAGCTATGCAAAACAAAGACACTGTGCTTAAAAGCAGGGGGTAGAGGAACAGCCACCTAAAATGGACACTGGATGTTGAAGGGATGTGGTGGTGCAGAACTGTTTTATTAGGTTTTTATAAGAAGTTTATGTTATGGTTCATTTCACTGTATCCCCAATGTTGTAACCCTCTTTGTGTTGTCTATATAACAAGGTGTTTTGTGTCAGTCCTCCCACCCCCCTTGCTCTGGGGCAGCCTGTCTCTCCAGGGGCCCTCCCAAGTTGCAAAATCTCAGGGAGAGGGCTTCAGGTGATAGGCCCCCTGGGGGGAATTCCTTTAGCTTTGGATTTTAGTGGTCCAAGGCTTGGGGGTGGGCACACCTTGTTACCCCCTGAATTCCCTGATTTGTTGTCTTGCAGTATCCTCCCTGGAACCCCTCCCCCGCTTATAGGGGGCAGGAGGGAAGAAAGAATCTCTCTCAGCATCTCTCTCTCAGCCCCTCAGCATCTCAGTGTCTCAACTCTGGAGCTAATAAATATCTTTTAATCTGCTAAGCTGAGAGCCAGCCTTTTCTCTTCTGCTGCTGTTGCTGTCACACTTTTGGGGTTCAGCTGCTAAGCCGAGAAGCCAAAACGAACTGGGACCTTCTGTGCCTGGGTTGACCCGAGCTAGCCAGAGGTCATCTCCCGCCCGGTGCGGGATGGAACCAGACACAAAGAGAGATCCCAGAGAAACATGTAAGAACTTCCAGCAACAGGGGTGACTATGTCAAATAAAGTCAAGGAGGTGGGTATAGCTAATGAATATGTAATCAGTGTGTATGATAAAATCTCTGTCCTTCCAACACTCAAATGGAGGAAGGATCCCCCAGAGTGAGCAACATGCTGCAATAAAAAATTATTGCTACCTAGTACTCAAAACTGTGTTAGAAAGTTTTTATCTGGCCAATTTCAGTATCAGTGAAAAATCACTCACTCCTTGTGAGTGAGTGAGGCGATGGTGCTATGGAAGCTGGGTGAGCTGTGTTGCTTCAGAGCTGCTGATCCATCCCATCCCATCCCATCCCATCCCATCCCATCCCATCCCATCCCATCCCATCCCATCCCATCCCATCTGTACTGGTTTCATGTTCACTAAATTCTGGTCTTAGTACTCACTCTTTTTCTGTGGGAGAGAGACTAGGAGAAAAACAGAGCAGGCTCAACCTTAAAAAATAAACAAATAGTTTTATTAACACACACTAAAAGAATAGAAGAAGAAAGTTGGGGGAAAAAAAGTAAAACAAAACAGAATGAAACTCCAAAAACACTCTTCCCTCCCCTCACAAAGTGTACACTTTCTTACAAAACAACATAAAGAGACAAAACTTGTAATTTTGAGTCAGTTTCACCACCTGACAATAGTCTTTCATCAGTTCTTTAGGATAAGTCTCTCTTAGAGTCATGGATCCCACTGACAACTTAGAACAGTTCTCTTGTGGGTTTTTTAAACTGTCACAAAAACAATCACCCAGAGAAACCTGCCTTTGTGACCTCTCCCATTATCAAGTTCCCAAGCTGCTTATGGGTCATGGGTCTCAGACTTTTGCATACTGTTTAAAGATTAATAACTCCAAAGCAAAGGATTTTTCATCTCAAGGTACAGACATATCGTCTCACTTCTTCACTGGCACAGAGGGCTTCTCATGTCTATCTCTGTTCAAGCATCTTATAGGATTAATATTACTTAGTCCATCACAAACACCTTTGCTCAAATCCACACACTAATCTAAACCATCATCTCCCCAAATGCTTATCTTTCCCATGACTTAAAGGAATGATCTAAATATAGAGTTCATTTCCATGGCTTAAGTAAGAATTGAGCAACCAACTCTTCAACCCTCTGTCCCAATAGTCTTTTCACTCTCGCTCTACTGACTTCATGGTGTTTCCTCTTTATGTTCACTCTGTCCCTTTCTTTTCTCTCTCAGAGAAGGGCCAAGCTCTGGAAGTTTCATGTTGCCAGGAAAGAGTTAAATCTGCCCAGAGTCTCTTCTCTCCCAGGGTAGCTCGGGATATTAGATGTTCAAGGCTGTGCTGGTGAGGGAGGAAGAACTCACACAGAAACATCAGGGATCAGAGCATCAGGGCGGTCCGGAATTACAAAAAAAAACAGGCAGGATCATAAATGCCTTCTCAGCCCACCTCTCGGTGTAAATTGGGGCGGCCTCAGCCTAAATGGTGCCCACAGCTCTTATCAGGGGCCCGGCAGAGATCTCCCTGCTCCAGGGAAGTTTGGAGAAAGTAGTTGTTGTAAAGCAGCAACCTCTCCTTCCCCCACACCCCAGGAGCCGATGGAATCCGGCCAGGCCTCAGGCCAGTTCCCCACCAAAAAGGGGGAGCAGCAGGCACAACTCAATGTTACCTGTTTCTCTCTCACCAAAGAAAAGAAGGAAAAGGGCCACCTACAGGAAATCAAGGGGTTTATATGGTACTTCCCAAAGTCGTAGCCAACAATTTTCAGTGGTCAAAACAGATGCCAATATTCCAACTAACCCTCTGATAGGTCCCTGTCCTTTCTAAAGCAATTCCCAGGTCCTGACCCAGGGAATCATTCTACATTCTTCCTATGACTAAAAAACTGAACTGTACTAACCCATGACACTATCCCATTCCTTCCAACCCAGGAGGCTGTGCGTGGCTCTTACTGCCGTTTGGGGTGTCCTGTGTAAGACGAGCTTATAGTTAGCAAGAGCACAGCTGGTGAACTGTTGTAGGATGGAAGCTGACATGTCTCTGTGTGTGGTTTGCTCTCAGGCTAGAATTTTCAGGTACTTTTTTTTTTTTCTTTTTAATATTGCAGAATAGTCATAAATATACCTGTTCACAGTTTTGCTATTAGCAACGTAGGAACTGCATGGATTCACCGAGGGGAAATAATGTTTGACCAAATCTCATAGCCTTCTATGATGACACAGCCGAAGAGTTGACAATGAGAAAGCAGTGGATACAGTCTGCCTTGACTTTAGCGAAGTCACTTTTTACAGTTGTCTCCCATAACTTCCTCATAGGTAAGATCAGAAAATGTGGGTTAGATGAATGGACAGTGTGGTGGATCAAGAACTGGCTGAATGGCAGAGCTCAGAAGATTGTGATCAGCGGAGTAAAATCTGGTTGGAGGCCTGCAGTCAGTGGTTTTCCCCTGGGATCAATCCTGTGTCCAGTCTTATTCAACTTGTTTATCAACAACCTGAAAAAGAGGATAGACCGTACACTCAGCAAGTTTAATGATAATACAAAACTGGGGAAACAGCACCACTCAAGGTTATGCTGTCATTCAGCAGGAGCTTAATAGACTGGAGAGCTGAGTGGAGAGAGACCTGATGAGGTTCAGCAAGGGCAAGTGTAGGGTCCTGTACGTGGGGAGGAATAATCTCAAGTGCCAGCAGCTCTGCAGAAGAGAACAGCTCTGCAGGAAAGACTGTCTGCAAGAAAATGACTTGGGACCAGCTCTGCAGAAAGGGACTTGGGAGCCTCGGTGGATCACAAGTTGACTATGACCTGGCAGTGCCCTTGTGGCCAGGAGGGCCAAGGGTATGCTGGGGTGCATTGGGAAGAGTATGGCCAATAGGTATTATGATTTAATGGATGTTAAAGTCCGCTGCCCAAATTAAGGTGCAAAGAGGACTAAATGTGCAACATTATCAGTTCAACAGTACAGGCTTTATTTTGCAAAATTGCTTGTATAAGAAAAAGAGAGAGAAGGAGAAGAAGAGAGAGATCGTGCAAGTAGAACATAGTTACCACCATGGATGCGGGATCATCCTATTAGTCATTCAGTGCCCTGACCTTCTTCTGGTGCTGGGTACCTACTCCCTGGTTCACTCCCTGAGTAATTTTTATATAGTACATTATTTGCACAAGAAGCGAAGCTAGGAGTGTAACCACTCCCAGTAACCACTTTACTCCTACTTTAGTAGGAGTAATTGTCAATTCCTCCTTAGCATGAAAGGGAGAGGAGGAATGGCTTTGGCTATCACTCTTGCTCATGTCTTAGTTCAATGGTCATTGAGGTCTGCTCTGGAAGTTATATAGCACACAGCAGCAGAATGTTGCAGTGAAGAGCATCAGTTTCTGTCCTGCCTAGGCAAAGACAGAACTGAAACTATTTCTTCTGCTGTTTGTGCTTAGAGATCACTAATATTTTCTGCAACAAGTTTTGCAACCAAATGTTTGTTTACGGCATATACTACAAATGTTATTAACTCTTTCCTTACTGCAGGCCGAGGGAGGTGATCCTGTCCCTCTGCTCAGCCCTGGTGAGGCCACATCTGGAGTGCCGTGTCCAGTTCTGGACTCCTCAGTACAAGAGAGACAGCTACTGGAGAGGGTCCAGTGGGGTGGACAAAATCACAAAGATGATTTAGGGTCTGGAGCATCTGTTATGAGAAGACATTGTAGGAGCTGGGCTTGTTTAGTCTACAGAAGACTGAGAGGACATCTCATTAATGCATATAGACATCTCAAAGACGGGTGTCAGGAGGATGGTACCAGATTTTTAGCAGTGTCCAGTGACAGGATATGGACCAATGGCCTTAGACAAAAACACATGAAATTTTACCTCAGCATGAGGAAGAAATTCTTTACATTGAAACTTGGAACAAGCTGCCCAAAGGTTGTAGTCTACCCCTGTAGAGATATTCCACATCCAAGGAATACTTGGATGTATTCCTCTGTAACCTTCTCTAGGTGACCCTGCCTTTGCAGGGCAGTTGGACTAGATGACCTCCTAAGATCACTTCCAACCAATAACAATTCTGTGATTCTGTGATGCTGAATACTCAAAAGTGTCTGAAAATTAAAATAGACATTTTAAAGTATTAGGAACTAGCTAGATTAGAAAGAAGGTGAAAATACAACAGTATGTCATAATCCATGAAGTCTTTACACTGTTGTATCCTCATCTCAAAAAGGAAGTAATTAATAAAAGAGTCAGGGAATGACTTTCATATGTAAGAGAAAACAGGGAAGGGAAGCATACAATAGGAGTTATAAAGTCCTGACTGGCATGGAGAAAGTGCTGTTATTGCTTGATATTCTGTTAGGCAGGAAAATGAGGCATTAAATTGGATTATCAAGAAACAAGTTTAAAACCAACAGAAGCAAATGTTTTTCTAGTCAAACTGTAACTAAATCATTCAACTCAATTCTACAAGGTAATTTGGTTAAAAAATTACAAGTGGTCTCAAAGATAATTACACAAGTTTATGGAATAAAACTCTATTAAGAGCTTTTAATTGGTACAAGGTCTTCCAAACTGTTGGCTGCACAAGGGTGGGTGAGTTTGTCAGGAGTCCCTCTGTTAAGATTGTGTTTTCTGCTATTTACATAAGTATACACTGCCTCCAAATAAGGATAGGTGGAAGTTTGGTGTAGCTCTGAGTTGTTAAAAACCAATGTAATCACGGACGAAGATCCTCTAACTCTTTAAAGTTAGGAAGTGGTATGTTTATTCACCAGTGGGCAGCACAGGAGTCATCTCCGAAAGGTGTGGCCACCCTGAACAAGGTTCTTTGCTCTCTATTTATTTTCCAAGATCTTGCATGCAATACACATGCATAAAGATCTTACATACAGTATATATGCTTGACTCCAGCACCTCCCATCCTCACTCTGTATTAAAATGAGGCTATTAGTCCTTCACGCGTGCGCAGTTCTTCTCTTGAATTGGGTCGGTGGTCTCGAATTGGGTCAGTGGTCTCAAAGGGTGAAGTCAGAAGAGTCTTCATCAGGTCTCTGTGACCCTCTGGCACGATCCAAGCTCTCCTGCTTCGTGATTGATTGATACAAAGTCCAGGTGCTGGCCATTGTTCATACTGGTTTCAATCTGTTCTTACAACGGTTCATTTACTCCACTTTTTCTATAAACAAGCTCATAATATAACAGTTAGCTCTAGCTTGGGCATCTAATTAATTAACCTACTATTTACTAATCTAACTTACATCTTGATCAATATAAATTGCTTCCAACCCTTAGCTAAAATCTTAACTCTTTAAAATCATGTTTCAGCTCTACATATCTGCTCTTCAGTTTTAAGTCTCAAGTCTTAACAGTCTTAGAGACTTGGAGCCTTAGAAACAGAAACCACAGTTGCACAGTCTGATCAACTTTCCAAGTATGCAGTGGCTGATCTGAAAAAGGTAAAACTGCCCCATTCATTTCACTGGATGTACTCTTTTGAAAATTGGTGATAAATTGTATGTCAGTGCTGATAGCCATAATTACTGATCAAATAAATACCAAAGATTACAGAATCATTTGAATGCAGAAGATTATGTTGTTTGGGTCAACAGAGTTTGTGAAAGTGATCCCTGCAGCTTATGAGAGTGCTCTTTCTTGGCAGGGTGCTGATGAAGATAGCTTTACTTAGTGAGCTGTCAATAAAACAACAGGAAGGCTTCTATCAATGGCACAATAGTGTGTGCAAGAGGTGGGACAGCTCATTCTGCAGTGCAGGCACTTGCCATGGCTTCTGCCTTGAGCTTGAGCCATGTGGTACAGTAATGTGATGAACTGTAAGTACTATGGACCAGAAACACCCTCCATTCTCTCCCTTCTCTATATGTCATAGTTCCCCGTGAGAAGAGTTTAGAACCAATGAGCCATTTTTATTCTTCAATTTCTTTGTGTCATTAATGACAGGGAACAAAACCAGTGGAATATGTTCATACTGCATTCTAGCTGTGAAAGCTGCAAGAATTTATTACTATTTTGCTCAAAGTCATCATAGCCTAGTCCTCAACATTCACCACAGTACAATTACGTTCCTTTTGGGTCCCCTTGTGGTTTATTAATTTCAATGAGGGAAGACAACCTTGAAGGAAATTCATGCAGGCGAGCTACTCTGAGCACCATTGACCAGCACTATTTCTGTGTTGTACTTTTCTATTTATAATCAATGACCAGCACTATTTCTGTGTTGTACTTTTCTATTTATAATCAAATATCTCATAAACCGTGTTGCACTAGGGGTTTTTTTAGAGCTCATCCAAGTAGTACAGTAGATAGCTTCCTTCCTATTCCAACCCTTTGTAATTGATGAGCTAATCATAAAAGTAGCAAAGACAGAATCCTTTGAGGAGTAATCTAGCATAGACAAAACCTGGGAATCTCCCACTTTCATTTGACAGTCTTTACTAACACAAAAGTAATACTCAGAGTAATAAAAAGATCAAATCTATCAGCTATTAAAAAGAAGTCCCACTAGATGGGGTTATAATTTTGAAGGAAGAATTTTTCTCATGTCGTTTGAGGAGGAGCATTTTTTTAGCTCCTTATTTGTTTGAATTTGCAGCATAATCCTGTGAAGTTAGAATATATTTTCTTTTTGTTTTCAGTTCACCAGTAGATTTTTTTTTGACCACTTCTACATTCAACACAAACTATTGTAGCTTTATCTGAGTAAATTATTGATGTGTTTGGGGAAGCACTGCCACTGTTCATAGATTTCAGTGACTGAAATTTGGGTTTTTCTTTGCTGTCCCTAGCACTACTTCATTACCATTTTATATGCTACCATACAGCAGTTACAAAAGAAAAAAACTAGGACAAATTGTCTTAATTTGGCATTGGTGCCATAATCTATGAAGTGTTTAGAACAGAAGTTTTGTTTATTTATTAATTTTTGTGAAAGAAAACTGGTCAGCACAGGGGTGCTTGGTATAACTGGGTTTGAATTCTCCTGAAGTCAATACTAAATAATTACATTGAATATAAGTAATAATTATTCTAATAATTGTTCTTAGAGCCTGGTTTTTATTTAGTTTTAAAAGAAGTTTCTCAAATGAGAATTCATTAAATATAGTAATAGCCAAAAGAAAAAATGCATCTGCAAAAATCCATTGAAAACAAATAAAAGACAAAATTAATTTTTGATGTTGTCTGGTTTGTGATTATTTTAAAACTTACATTAATATTTTTTACCATATATTTTTTTCTTTTTTTGCTTAGAACACTTTAATTTCTACATCAGTTTAATTAATATTTATAGGAATGCCTTGCATTTTACACTTTAAGAATGTTGATAGGAATCTCAAGGGTCCTCTTTGTTCTAATTAATTTAATTGAATTAGATTGTTACTAAATAATTTCTAGCTATGAAAGATAGCAAATTAAATTTATCTTTTAAAACCACTGGAAATGAAAAAAAAAGGGAGAACTGGACAAAGAAAGGAATGCAGGGAAATTAACCTAGTGCTAATATCAAATGTTGAGAATTCCAGTAAGGGATATTGGAAAATCAAGCACCTTTAAAAATTATCTAAAACTTACCAAAACTCTATTTTTGGAAGTGATTCAACATCTCCCTTCCCTAGCCATATTATGAGTTTTAATTTAATTCAAATTCTGAGAATGGAATTTCTGACTTTATATTGAACCTCTAGTTAATCAGTCATTACAATAGGAATGTAAACAACAGGTGAGAAATGAGAAGACTGTAGGATGAAAGAAAAGAAAAAATAACAAAGCATGGGGATTTTTACTTCACTTTTTGCTCACTGACTCTCAATATCTGAACTTTATCTTTTCTTCCAGCAAAAGAGATTTCTAGATTGGGAGCTGTCAGGAGTACTATCATTTATTGTATGAAACCAAACAAAGCATAATGAATATACAATGGCAATTTGATTTCTTCCAAATTCTTTAGGTGAAATAACTGTGTTCATTAACATAATTCTGAATATTCTTTGTGAACTTAAAAATACTTTTTCCCCAGATTATTTAAAGATGGCATTAGTAAATGGAAACTGGATTACGGGCTATTAGAGATTGTTGAATACTGAGATACATTATGTTAATTTATATGGTGCTTGTCAGATATCTTCCAATTTCATGTATGCATTACACTATAATTCAGGTCTGATGAAGCTTTTGTGTTGCTAATTTACTTAACTTGTGAATAAGAAATTCAGCTTTTGCTTAAATGTAACTTTTTTTTCTTCCTGTGCTTTAATCTTAGAATTAACCAGAAGTCCCTTTTGCACTTAATTTTTTTGGTTTTTGATCATTCATTTAATACTATTATAGCACAATTATGGAGTTTATTATTGTGGTTTGCTCAAAATCTAGTTTTGCATCCAAAAATTTAACTTTTTTTTTTTTTTTAAACCAATAAAGGTAACTACCTTTTACTGACTTATTAAAGAAATATGGGTGTTGATCTAGTATCGATACCCAACAGTGACGGACAAAAACTCTCTAACAATTTAAAGTTAGAAAGTGTATGTTTATTACAGCCAGGCAGCACGGGGGATAGCTCCCTAGTAGGTGCCGCAAAATTAGCAGGTAATTGCAAAGCCTTTTATTTACAGAATTGGTGAATACCCAAAATACAAATACATATTCATACCCCTGTCACCTCCCATTCCTCACTTTGTATGCTAATTGTGGCATGAGGTATTTCTTTATGAGACCAGACGACCGCCGATGGCAAAAGGAAAGAGCCTGCTCTCTCTCACGGGGGGGGATACCACAGATTTATTCTGGAGTCCTTTCCCTGTGGACACCGGTGCCAGAGAGACTCAGGCTCCGCCCATCCCGGACTTCTTCCCTGACGGGAATGGGCCTAGAGGCAGGGAAAAACCACTGCCCAATCAGGGACAAGGCGGGAGTGGAACAGGGTTGGGTTACATTTCAGTGTGAGGGAGGGCACTGCTGAGCAGGGACAGACCACGAGATACAGTTAAAGGAGAAAGGGAAAACATTACAAAACCAATGAAACACAATATAAACCCAGTTAATGCATTACAACAGCTAATTGGCAAAAAAGGCTATTAAGCATGGGTAGTTTGTTTCATAAAATGAGTCAGGGTGTGTTCTGTGGAGGGGTCACCAAAAATGAGGAAGTAAGATGGGTCTTCCTCATTCTGACCTTTCTGCCTTTTCAATGCATTCATGATAAATGAATCCTTGGTAAAACTTATAGTTTCCTGTGTTCAATGGAATGGTTCTTTAAGTGGGAAGTCTGTAGTTATATCTTATTTACCGCATTTTGGTTTTTGTTACAAGCACAGCTACATAAACATAAAGCTGACAAGCAACGAGTTACTAAATCCGGGATAGCTTATCTAAGATCCAGCCTCTATTAACTGCAAGCAAAGCTTATCTACCTGCTTCATTTAACTCAGCAACTGTCATCATAACTTTCCTAAAATCCCTAATTCTTCAATTTTAATGTCTCATTACCATTACTCAGTTTCATTTGCATCATGAAATGAGTATATAAACACATCCAGAATAAATGTATAAGGTCTTTGTATGGTGGTTTCTGTCTTTTTTGAATGAGGAATCCCATGGCCACATACTATTTTATGTTATTGGTTGCAGCAGAACAGATTTGCCAGCCTTCAGGGAACCAGGGAAACCAGGTTCAGGAAAAACACTTTATTGAGTCAGAAAAATTGTGTTTAAAAACTTTTTTCACTCTGTGAAAGAAAAAAGAATGTTGATGCAGGAGAGTTGCTTCTGACCGCAGTTCTGGGGATCTTCCAGCTGCCTGTAAGATCATGATGCTGTCGATTATAGGATACTAGATAAGGTGTAGAGGCATGGAGAGGACGTTTCTTTATAGTTAGGTAAATAACTCTGCAGAAAGTTGCAACACTCCTTGGCTGACTGGTGAAGGATGAAGAGGGCAGAAGATCTGCTCATGTTCCTGTCTAGGGCTTCAGCTGTCAAAGACAGGAGAGCCACTAAATGAAGCAACCACCATGCCAGCAGCCCCTGCACAGTGCTCATGGCTCTCCCAGCCTCACACCAAAGTTGTCCATTATATGGCTCCATGATGACCAAGAGACACCAGTCTTGAGGGAACTGTGCTGGCTGCCACCAGCATTCCACCCACTCTAACATGGCTACTACCTCAGTAGAAGTCGTGCCAGCAGCTCAGCCCCACGGCACCCAGTGAAAGAAAAGCATAGAGGTCTCTTTGCTTGAGGATCTGGAGAGGTTCAGCTCCCTGTGAGAGCACTACAGGGTAGGGGTTGGTGCCTTCTTACCTGTCCTATAGATTATTGGCAACTGTATAGCTCAGTGGCAGAGAAATGAGAAGACAGGACTGTACTATGGTCTGGTGGCTTCCCTTACTGCAGTCCAAAGCGGCCACCTCCATTACTATGGGCAGTCCCTTGCCCCTTATGCTTTCTTTCCTTGTTTCACCTGGCAGCTCCCCTGCCAGACTGGGCTGGGACAGCCCTTTTCATGCCAATGCTGCACTGTCATTGTCACCAAATGTTATCGCTAGTGTTCTGCGTACAACAGCACCACCACCACATCTCCAGGGCTGGTGCCAGAAGACAGAGGCTGCCTTCTGGGACAACACCAGAGCAGGCATGCTGACTTAGTTCTGCAACACTATGACATGGCTATTACCTTCCTGTCATGGGTTAACACAGTTTGGTTTTTAGTTAAAGAAGAATATAGAATATTGCCCTGTCAGGACCTTAGAATTGTTTCAGAAAGGACAGGGACCTATCAAAATCTAATTTTAGATACAAACATATACTTTAACCGCTAAAAATATTAAATGTGACTTTAGGAAGTACCCATATAAATCCTAATTTTGTTCAAGCCAGTCTTTTTTCCTTTTGGCCAGAGAGAAAGGTGACATCGTAGGGCAGACAGTGGTCAGCCGGGCCCCACCGCCCTGTCTGGGCAGCTGTGGCTCTGCTGACCCGGGCCCAGAGGAGCGGCTCTGGCCGGGCTGTGCCTCCAGACCCATCTGCTGCCAGCAAGGGGGAACAGGCAGGCTCTGCCTGCTGGGCCCCTGATACCAGCTATGGGCCTGGCTGGGCTGGGGCCCGCCCCGATTTAAACTGAGGGGTGGGCAAAAAAGGCATTTATGATCCTGACTGTTTTTTTTTTTTTTCATTCCAGACTGCCCAGGCGCTCTGATCTCTAATCTTTCAGCATGACTTCACCCCCACCCACTAGTGTGGCATCTAACACCATGAGCTGCAGTGAAAGTGAGAAAAAAAACTCTAGTCAGATTTAACCCCTTCCTAGCAAAATAAAGCTTCCAAAGACTAACCCTTCCCTGAGAGAGAGAAGAAAGAGAAGTGGGCATAGAAAGAGCACAACATGAAGTCACTGGAGCAAGAGTAAAGGAACTAATAAAGATTTTCAGAGGGAGGGATTGAAGAAGTGAACATTTTTAACGGGACATCTCTAGTATAAACTATGGAAAAATAAACTATTTCTTGTAATATCTTAATGTTGTTTAGGAGACTGTTGGTTCTAGTGAAAAGTTGAGGATTGATATAATTAAGATTTAATTAAGAATCTTGAGCAGAGAAAGCCCCTCACTCCTGAGGTAAAAAGAGGTCTCAGCCTTTAAGATGAAGATAATTTTAAAAAGAAAATAATTTGAAGCCCTCAGCTCCTAGGGTAAGAGAAGGTCTCTATTTCTTTTGAAATAAAGACAATTTTAGAGATAGAAGAAGAGAATCTTTGTTTTGTATTAAAAGACACATTCTTAAACAGTACCTCAAATATGCTGAGAGGCCCATAAGTTACACGGGGAAAGGCTACTAATGGGTGGGACTGCACAATCTGCAAAAATTCTGAGTGATTGCAGATTTGTGACATTAAGAGCCACCAGACTGTTTTTATCTTGTAGCAAATGTCTCCATAAGACTCTAGAGAGACTCCTCTCCCAAAGTGGTAAAAGATTACGTTTAAATAGTGAAACTGACTGAAAATCACAAGTTGTGACTCTCTATGTTGTTTTGTAAGAAAGTTAACAGTTTGTAAAGGGAGGGAGGAGTGTTTTAAAGTTTCATTTTTTTCCAACTTTTTTTCTTTTCCATTCTTTTAGTGTGTGTTAATAAAACTAATTGTTTATTTTTAAGCTTGAGCCTGCTTTGCTTCTCCTGATCCTCTCCCACAGAGGAAAAAAGAGAGTAAACACTAAGACCACTACACTAAATTTAGCAAACAAAATTTAGCAAACATAAAACTACTATATTAATTGGTGTTTCTACCCAGTTTCAAACAAAACTAAAAAATTCTTTTTAATAACAAATTCAATAAATTAATAAAATCTGTAAAATAACATTAAATAAAAAAATCTAAAAGCAAAGCAAGTATTAGTAACAAGTAGAATTATAGTAAAATATCTAAGGGTAGAATAGTTGTATTGTTTTAAGTAAATAAGAGTTGTATATTGTATGCAACTTTGTTAAGTTTGATATGTGTCTTTCTCAAAGCTAAGAAATAAATATGTCCAGGTAGAAGGAACAATTAAATAATTCCTATTTCAAGAAATGGTAAAGCCAGAAATGGAAAATAATTAACTGTAGTGACAATTTGAAGAGCAGCATTGGGTCCTACTGACTGCACTACATGAAATATTTGTGATGCCTGATACTAAGACTTTCTATTTGAAGCCTAAATTTTGGAAGAAAAAGGCTTTTTGTTTTGACTAAAGGCAATACTTCACACCCTTGGAATTAAGGACATGTAAAATGATAACCTCTTAATCAAGAGTGGTTGACACTACTGATAATTTTTCGGCTGCAACATATTGGTCATTTCTTACTTTTTGCCAGCAGTTTTGGAAACAAATTTTGATTTTATTAGTGTTTAGTTTTGTGCTGGCTTGAAGGCAAAACCAGTGAGAGACTCCAAGTCAGAAAAAAACCCAATTTAATAGGAGAGAAAAAGAAAGGTAAAATAAAATAAAATAAAACACATGCACTGGTACAAAGGATCACTGACAGAGTCAGAATACAACCTGAAGTTGTGGTGGTAGCAGTCCAGATGAAGTGATCTTGTTGAAGCAGTGTTCCCACAGAAAGGTCTGGTAGCTCTTGTCCTCTGGTAATCCAGTGGGTAAGGCTCCCAGTGCTGTCCCAAATCCCAGATTATATCCAGGTGGGAATACTTGGCTCCTCCCCCTGGGCGGAGCATCTCACAATGGGCTGATAACATTCTCTGAGTCTTGCAATGGGTCCTTGATTGCCCATTAAACAGAGATAGCTCCTGGAGGGAGTTATCTATGAGTCATGCAGCAGGGCATTGATGGGCCATTAACAGAAGATAGTCTGGAGGGAGGGGGCAAGGGAAACACTGCCCAACGTAGTTTCAACAACTCATGTAGATGGTGATAGAATACATACTTTGGGCACATTTTACATTGTAACCTAGGACAAATTTATACAGCCGTAAGAGTGATACACATGAGTATTTAAAAGTTTGTAATGGGCTTGCTTCAGATTTACCAGTGCAATGATGAAGATGTGTTTTCCATTATTTCTATCAATATTTTTCAAGTAGATTATATGAAAATATGATAGCCAGTTGTCATTCAAGATTAAAGTCTTATTCTTTGTGAATTGAAGAAGGTTATTATATGCACCTATTACCCCTTTTTTATAACAGTACATCAAAGAGTAGATATTAATTTACATCTTCTGCTCAAAGTAGTCTTGGGATACTTCTTTACAGGGTTCTTTATTTTTAAGTACAAGAAAATATTTGAGCTAATTTCATTAAGTTTAGGTAAATGTCATGTTGCTGAGACATGTGCAGCCTCTCACCCATCAGCACTCCCAAGTCCTTCTTCCCAGAGCTGCTCTCCATCTGTTCATCCTTCAACCTGTGTTGGTACTGGGAGGTGTCCCAACCCAGGTGCAGCACCTTGAACATGGTTTTGTTAAAACTTGTGATGTTCTCATGGACCCACTTCTCAAGTTTCTCCAGGTCTCTCTAGATGGCATCCTGTGATTCCTCAGGAGTGGCAACTGCACCACACAGTTTAGTGTCATCTGCAAATTTGCTGAGGGTGCACTTGATCCTTCTATTTTTGTCAATGATGCAGACATTATCTTATTAAAACATTAATAATTCCAACCATATTTTTATTGATTTAATTAAAATAATTGTTACTTTCTACAAAGTCACAAATAATTAATCATAAAATGCAAGGATTGGCTGAATAGTCATATTGTTAATTAACAGATCAGATAAATGAATCATATTGCTTCAGATCATAATATACAGTCTGCTAAGTCTGTGGGACAATATTGAAAATTAGCCCATTATAATAGTCTCAAATTAATCTAGGAGGAGGATTGAAGGATCCAGGAAACTTATTTTTATAAGGAAATGGTATGTTTCTAGTCTGAAGAGGAATGTTGGCATCAAGGAGAACACATAGAGGGGCCACATGGGAAATCTTGCTGGCTCACAGCAGTATTTAAATTTAAAAAAAAAAAAAAAAAAAATCACCATTTAGAGGTTCAGAAGGTAATTTCTGATGTGAAATGAGTTAGAAAAAAGTTTTTCTAGGTTCTTGTTTCTCTCCTTACTCTGCAAGGGAAAACATATTCAATGACGCTTCAATCATGCAGTGAGGTCTGCATTGATGCCGTATTTCAAATACACTGATATTCAGTGCTAGGGTTTAGATCTTGGGATCAGTTGGTAGTCAAAGGACAAGAATTGTAATGAAAATAACCACATTATATAAATAGGCTTCTTCAAGTGAGATCCAGTTTGTAACAAATATGGAACATTTTTAATTTTCATGGTTCTATATTTTAAAAGTATCTCAACTAAATCTGTTGTTCTATATTTTTAAAATGTCTCTACTAAATACATATATGCCTCTCTACTGTGTTTTTATGACATTCAGTAGTAGAAATAAATTATTAAAAAAATGCCACCAGATTAAAATGCTGAAGAATCCCTGTCAGCAGAAAACGGCAGGTTAGTTGTCAGTGCTAGAAACTCAAATGCAAGGCTTCAAACTTAAACAGAAAAAGGGAGACAGTGTTTGACCTTTATCAACACAGATCCTACTTCATTTGAGTTGAGTTAAATCATTTAACTCATCATTTACATTTTGGGGGTTGGAAATCAAATCTCAACCATAACTGTAGTGGGTGTTGCCTACTCACTTTATATTATAACAATTATTCAACCCCAAATAGCTACAGTTTAACAGTTTGCAGCAGCTTGTACAATATAAAAGACAAACTAAAGAATATAGGACAATCATTTTAAAATAAATGAAAAATGCCAAAATGGCAGAACATACCTACTTAAGCCTGAATTTGTTCAAGAAACAGAAAACATGAATATCAAAATTCCAATGTATACAGCTGCAATGTATCGAAACTTCAGCTGGCATTATCCTTAGCCACTTAACTAGATCTTTTGATTATATCGCTGTTCTGCAGCTTCTCTAGTGCGGAGCAAAGTTTCTTCTATTCATATTAAGTAATAGAAAAGCCATTCTTAATGTTTTGACATGTCTATGTCCTTGACTCTTCACATTGCACATATCACCAATTAATAAGAAGAATTAAGCTCTCCCCTTTTATCTTTTTTATTAAAATAATGACATATTAGCTATAACAGACAATTAACTTCTTTGAAAAGGCCTAGGGATTGAACCATTTACAGTATTTCACTTTGAATGACGGATTCATATACCCCCAGGGACTGTAGAGCAGTGTTTGATGGCTTTCCACAAAATAAATGGTCATAAGAGCTACTGCTGCTCACTCCTTGACTCCAATTGACTCCTTGACTCCCTGGCAATGTCCCATTCAGAAAATAACTGGTTCCAGTTTTCAGTTTCTCGTGCATGATCATATAAATACCTTGCAATAGTACATCTTGAGCTACTTCTTTCTTTTTTTCTTTTTTTTTTTTTTTTTTAAAAAAAAAAAAAAAAAACACAGGAATTTTAATGCCATTATTTAAATTACTGATTATTTTGAAGCCCCTCTTTAACTGTGATTCTCTGAAACCTCTCTTTAACTTGGAAGAAAATAGCTCTCAAAATACTCACCAGGCAAAAACTATCACTAATAGATAGTGATTATTTAAAGAATCAATGTAATTAATTGAAATTAATGGGTAAATTCACAGCACACTTAGCAAGAATAGCTATATAAGTTTCAGGTACAGCGAAATTGTGAATTCTAATGGTATGACCTATTATGGCACTTTCTGAGAAACTTAGTAGTTGAGAATATGTGCCTCCAGTACAGACAATGTTAAGCTTTAGTGGAGCCAGTTATTTCCCTTGCGGCTGTATTTACACCTATATCGGATCTCAGAATTCCTGCTTGTATGAGTATTTGTTTCTCTTTCATATTCTTTTGGAGTTTTTTTGTTATTTTGAATATGCAGTCTTGGATCTTGCCTTCTGAGCTTCAGAAAGGACAAAAACCAAAGCAGTTATAGAACCACTTAAGTATGTGCATATTTTAGAATCAGTTCCAGAAGCACTTTCCCTTCTGTATGTAATTTGAGTCCTCTCTAATTTTGCACAAGTATAATGAAAGAGAAAGGAAAAGCAGACATATTGCACATGTTCCCTTTTCCCACTCACAGTTCACAGAGGCATGTAATAAATGCTACAGGAGCTCTGCTTTGCTCCATGCTGCTTTCTCTTCAAGTAACAAATGAATAATGGTAATGCTTTTTTCCAAGAATAAAACTGCTGTTTCAAGGGTTTGTTTCACACTCCTCCACAGCAAGAAATGCAGAGGAGTAAACAAAACCAGGCATTTGTAACCCTTTTCAAGTAAAAGAAGTAGTCTATACCCAAAGGGCATAGCAGTTATGACTTTTTTCCTTCCAAAAAAGGAACCAAAAAGGGAACAAAATTATAGTAGCTGCTTACAAATAGGATCAGGAAGTCTGTTACCCATTTGGCACAAAAATTGCAAAGGATCCCCTTTCCACATAGAGGTTTCAAATGTGTGTTCTCTCTGCTAACATGGCAGATGTAAGCTGTATGTCACAATGTATCCTTTATGTCACAGTAGACCAGACTCGCCTCCAGGGTTCCCAAGAATCCCAAGAACTGAACCTGGCATTTCATACAAGTTAATATGATTTATAGGCTTCAGCCTCAGGAATTCCCTTGAGGACATTAGTTCTTTCTCTTGGTGGAAGCACAAGCCAACATGTGTTGAACACTGTGGAGCCTTAGTGCTGTCAGCTGACCAACTCAATGACCATAGGACACCACTATGGACCTCCCTTAAGCAAACACATATTGCTTATCATTGTCTGCCTTGCCTCTATCCCTCCAATAGGCTTAAATCCCTCTCCCCACTCCCAACTGATTCTAGATGCTATCTGTATTTTCTTTCTCTCGTGGGAAGCTCGTTAGTACATCTGCAGTGTTATTTATTCCATTTCTATAAACCAAGGTTAATGGTAAGGCAGGAAAGAATAATCTATAAAAATACTGCAATCAGAGAAACAGCAAATGCCCTGAAGGAAAGCTGGGAGTTAATGACTGCTGTGGGTATCCTTTTGCATCCCAGACCATCACTTTTTGTTGGTTTATTTTGTTGTTTTTGAATTGTACACTTAGTTGTTCCTAATTTTGAGATAAAATGCACTTTAATACAGTAATAACATTTTGTTTACATGCATGACACAAAGCAGTGCTCAGATCTCTTTCCTGCTGCTTAGGATTAGAGACACACAGCAATGTGTGTGTATTTCAGAAAGGCTAGGTGACCTAACAATTGAAAATGTTGAAGAACAATGGTGTAAGGAATTAAAATGTAGATGATGTGGCATGAGGTTTCAGCTATGAGGAAATTAGAGAGCCTTGCTCTTGTGCAATCATGCTGATGTATTCCTGAGCAAATTTTAGTGCAAGGTGTAAGAAATAAATTCCTAAAATATGGGCTCTTAGTTACTGTTAAAAGTTACTGTTCTAAGTTTAATAGTTCATAAGCAAAAACTTGTTTGTTTGTAGCCCTACTCCCTACTCCCTACTCCCTATTCCCTACTCTATGCCAGCACTCCCTTTCCGTCGTTGAGTGTCACCGCCTCTGCTCCCAGGAGACTCTGTGCCCAAGGACATATCCTTATGCAAATTAAGATACACTGGGTGCAAAAGATCCCCAGGGATGACGAGCCACCAGATAACTGAGGATTGGAAATAACAACTCTAGCGCAGCAAAATGGTACGGAACTTTGGATCATCGATTGGAGCCAGCCCTGTGTTGTCGCCATAACCCTGGCAGTTCTTGACAAAAAGGACACCCCCTAGTCTCGAGCCAGCATTGTCTTCCCAGGGTCTCTCGCGAGGACGGAAGCCCCAGTTCTGCCAGCTGGCAAAACTGAACCACCTCCTCCTCCACATCGTCCATCAGGAGCAGCAGGCAATGTGCACAACCCTTCAACTTCCCCACCCAGAGCTGTCCTTAATAAAGGCCTTTAAAAAGGAGCTGGTCTCCTGGCCCATTTATAACACAAAGTACTGCATAAGGTGAAGCACAGCATTTGCTGGTGCATCATCTCTAAACCAAACAAAGTTCCACTCTCAGCATTGGGTTTCTTAGGAAATAAACATGAAGAGAACTGCATGTGTCTGGGTGTAGTACACAATCTGTGTGCTAAGTGGAAACACACCACAGAAAATAACTCACAGCAAAATATCAGATTTCTTAAAATTTTTAGAATTATTTGTAAAGGTCCTTTACATTACCTTTGATCTATGCCATTGCCTTCAGTGTCTCTTGCATAAGCCTTTCCTATATGCAGCCAATTATTCTACTGGAAAGACATACGTTGCTGTGTGTTGTTTTCATATTGAATTTCATTTTTATATTGGGTTTTATGTTATAATGGTTTGTTCTGTACTCCCCTGTTCTCCTGGAAAATGTTATATCCTGAGGATTGTCCCTGCCCCCCTTCCCTGTCCATCCTCCCATACTCCTCCCAGTCCCCTCCTATGGGCCCTGTCTGTCACTGGCTGTTCCTCCCAGCTTCTGGAGAGTTCAGGTAAGGACATCAAGTGATAGGGCAAGAGCTGAAGAGGTTCCTCCCTTTATGTTCCCATTGGTTTCTTTGAATGTCCCTCCAACTCTCTTCCACTCCCACCTTTTCCCTCATTGGGTGTTGGTTTGTCCCCTCCTTTACCCCTCCCCTGCATATAAGCCCAGGCCACAAGGCTTCAGCCATGACTTGGCAAGAGCTGCTGAGGCAGACATCTGAACAGGATGGAATAAAGACTTTGGACTCGCCCTCTCATCAAGTCTGACTCCTTTCCTTCACCACCAACATGGTCTCTCTCTTGTGATAAGGGGAAAAGCCCTCCGCTGCTCCCTGGATTTTTAGGACCTAGGGGAGTTTTCTTGTCTTGTCACAGTCTTGAGCTAGTGTGGGCAAAATGGAGCTGGTAGTTCCGTAAGAGAAAAGCGACAGACATACATTCTTAAAGAAAAAATTTGAAATTTTAATCTTTAAAGAAATAATAAGATTTTGTCACTTCTAAGAATGCTTGAAATCTTTAGCATATCAGGTAACCAAAACTTGTAGCATTCCCAGGAAGTTTCTTAGTATTACTTCCTTTTAAAAGATATGAAGAGTGAGAAACAAAACTGGTTATATAACGCCAGGCAGTTTTGACTCTTGATTCTCAGAACTCCCTTCTGGACTCAGAATTTATTTGTCATTGTAATATGTTTTCTTGTAAATAGCAGGGTTGTAGTAAGAACATAAAACCCACGACTGTTTTCTGCTTTCAAAAATATTTTATTTTGTTGCTTGGAATTGATTTCATGTGGTGCAGCCACAAATACAAATAAAAAACATGAGAGACAAATAGTTTCATGGCAGGGAATCCTTAACCATGAAAGACATACAAAAGGACTATCAGGAAGAAAATGGGCATGACTCTATTTGAAAATCAAGTCTTTCTGAAGCACCTATTTAAAATTCATATAATCACTATACCAAAGATCCACTTGGCATGTAGCTGTAGTCTCTAAGGATTCTATTCCTTGCAAAGACTTCAGATTTCTACTGGAGACTGAAAAGACATATGAGATGACTCTCACAGATTAAACCTTCTGTTCTCAAAAGAAGTAACTACCTGGAGTTTTGGTCTCTCTACTTGTGTATCGTTCTTTTAGATATAGATATTTTTGTTAGAAAAGTGTGTTAAATATTTGTCCTAGGTAACAATGTAAAATGTGCCCAAGTATGTATTCTATCACCATCTACATGAGTTGTTGAAACTACGTTGGGCAGTGTTTCCCTTGCCCCCTCCCTCCAGACTACCTTCTGTTAATGGCCCATCAATGCCCTGCTGCATGACTCATAGATAACTCCCTCCAGGAGCTATCTCTGTTTAATGGGCAATCAAGGACCCATTGCAAGACTCAGAGAATGTTATCAGCCCATTGTGAGATGCTCCGCCCAGGGGGAGGAGCCAAGCATTCCCACCTGGATATAATCTGGGATTTGGGACAGCACTGGGAGCCTTACCCACTGGATTACCAGAGGACAAGAGCTACCAGACCTTTCTGTGGGAACACTGCTTCAACAAGATCACTTCATCTGGACTGCTACCACCACGACTTCAGGTTGTATTCTGACTCTCAGTGATCTTTTGTACTATTTTATTTTATTTTATTTTACCTTTTTTTTCTTCCCTATTAAATTGGTTTTTTCTGACTTGGAGTCTCTCACTTGTTTTGCCTTCAAGCCAGCACAATATTGTACCTAGCATTTTTAAAATATTAATATTAGTATATTAGTATAATAAAATAACATATGCATCTTTTAAACTACATACCTATATGGAAGTGTGCAATGTTTAATCAGGACAAAAGTGTTCAATGCTTAGATATGTGTAATATGTAACAGAAGAATAGCATAAACTTCCAATGTAAGAAAAGCTTCCTGAAAGCCTCTATTAGTGTACTCAAATACATTGATTGCTCCAAAGTACCAAATATAACATCTTGGTGCCAGGAAGATGGTGTAAAACATTCAAATAGGTATCCATTCAAAAATTTAAAATACTGAAATCAATATAAAAATTAAACTAGAACAAAACCTGGCAAAATGCAGCTAGAATTGAAATATCCACATTAATTAAAATGAAGGAAAAATAACACAGTTGTGTTTCAACATTAGTAATCAATTACAGGTAAAGAAGCTTACATCAATATACTTTGTTTTCCAGGTTTTCAATGTATACTAATTTTCTTTAAATATACTGGTGGATTTATAGTTTTGGGATAACCACTTCTATTTTCCTCAATTTAGAAATACTTTTCATTTCTTGTAGTGCTTTTTTGGAAACTTGACAAGAAAATGCACTTTGTGTCTCTCATTACAGACACTCTCTTGTGTGTGCACTGGAGATGTACATGGCTTAAAGATGTTTTAAAGCAGCACTTTCTTTTTAGTTCCTCAATAATGAGTTGTAATGCATTTTAATTCTAAAAAATCAAAACTAAATATTTTTCTGCAAAACTTCTGAATTTTGTAAAATTATTTGAGGTAATTTTAATAAAATGAAGAGTAAAATGAAGCTTTAGACTCAAGCAATATTAGAGTTCAAATTTTCATCAGATTATTATGCTTGAATCCAATATGTGTTCTACATATTTGAGTTACTCTAAAGAACAATCTGAAAAAAACATACTGGATTTTATAGATATTCTACTTATTAACTCAGGAACTGCACCATTAATCAGTCATTCCAACCTCCCACCCAACTGTCTCCCACTCCCCCTACTCAATAAGACAGGTGAAAAAAATATCAAGGAAAAGACCATGGGTTCACATAAGGACAGGGAGATCAGTCAACAACTACCAGCATGGCCAAAACTGAATCAACTTGTGGAAAATTAATTTAATGTATTGCAAATTAAGAGCAGGTTAACAAGAAATAAAAATAAGACTACAACCACCTTCCCCACACCTTCTTTTTCTTGGAGGGCTCATCTCCATTCCTTCATTCTTGACTCCTCTACATGCACACACACAGAGAAAAGCCATGTAGGGAATGGGGGACAGTGGCTGTGGTCTGCTCATTATGATTTGTCTCTGCCACTTCTTTCTCATCATAATCTTTCCTTGCTACAAAAAGATGTTCCTTCCATGGGATACAGCCCTTCACAAACTTCTCCAAGGTGGGTCAAATGCTGGTGAAAAGGATATTCCATACCAGAGAACATCATGCCCAGTACATCGGCTGGGGGACCTGGCTTGAGTCATACAATCTGTATTTTACATTTTCAGTGTAGTGGAAGAAAAGTTTTATTTATTTGCAGACTGTGCTGTGCAGGATGGTGAGGGTTGTCAGGAATCCACAGCTATGATCTTAGCAAAGAAAAGTTCAAAGTGAATGCTATTGAACAAAGGTAATATCAAATGGAAAGGGTAGGCCTTTCCTTTTTTCCTTTTTTTCCTTTTTTTTCCTTTTTCTCTATTTTTTTTTCTTTTTTTTTCTTTTTTTCTTTTCACGGATATCATTGTTTCAGCGGTGATTTTGTAATGTAAGCTGGTTATGAAGACTGTCATCTATTCAGCTTGGCCCCCTAGTAGAACTTTCTACGTCCTTATCCCCTCTACACTCACCAAAGCTATTTTATATCATATTGGTACATCTTAGAATATCCCATATAAAATAAAATATTAAATACTTACAATGCATGTTGTATCAAAAGAAAAAAAAAAAAGTCTACCAATTTCCATAGATTATCATTGCTTTACAAATATTAATACTTAAAAAAAACATTGGGGTTCTGAAAATATGGCACTTGCGGAATTTTTTTCATTAAAAGAATGCTTTCAGGCAAGTTTGCTATCAGACTTTAGACAGACCTACAGAGATAATGTGCTTCTTGGTTTTATAACTGAGCATACATGGATATCCTGACAGGTGAGCTTTCTTTACAAGTGTAGCTGCTTCTTTAATTCTAGAGTTTATTTCTCAAGAGGTACAGAACTATCTGAAATGCTTCTTACTTAGGAATGCCTCTTTTACCTGTCTCCTTACTTAATTCTCTGAAAGCAGCTTGGCTCAGTGGTTGAGGTTCCTTGTTGTAAGCTTTATGCATGAGCAACTAATTCTGTCCCAAATTTAGATCTCAATTTACAGCATTTCATGTCACACTTCAGACTTCTTGGTTCCACAGAGGAGCATAGTTTGAAACAGTGAATAAAATGAAGACTCAACATATTTCCATTAGCAGTATCATTCTCAATGGTCATAATAGGAACTTTTATAAATACACATTGAAAAGTGTTTCCAGACATTGTGTATAGACATTGGTAGAAGAATGTTAATAATTTCCAAAGCATTGCCTCAACATCAGGGGAAACAATGTATTTTGAAGTTTTTCTTACCTTCATCAGATCCCCTGAAAAAAACCTCAGCCACTTGAGGAACTAAGAATATGGGATAGGATATTTATTTCCATGGGAGTACTAGTACGTGAATCTAAGTGATCCGTACCTGAGGTACTCATCCACGCAGTAGATTACTCATTCACTGTTTTTCTAATTCTCTGTAAGTTTAGGTCAATTGCTGTAAATGGAATAACTCTGGTAGGAAAAATTAAAATATCTGTCCTAGGTCTGTCCTAGAGATCTGTCTTTCTGTATGAGAAAGGCTCAAATAAAACAAATACAAAAAAAACCCTGACACTTTTTTGTATTTCCTAATATAGTGGGAAACAAAGATAAAACAACTCCAACAGGTGAAGTGTCACTGAATCAGGTTACTTCTTATCTGAAAAGATGTTTATACATTTTGGACTGCTTCATCCATGGAGCAGTCATGGGTCAAATCCAGCTCCTACCAATGTTTCAGCAGCTCCCACAGGTCTGGTTTGAGGGAGGAAGAGAAAGGTCACTGCAGATGGATGTTGCTGAGTGGGCAGTCACAAGACAGGCAGTGGAGTGGTCACCGCTGAAGCAACTGTGAAGAAGAAATGATAAAAAAAAGGGTCAGAGGGCAAAATCAGGACTGCTATATGATTGCCTTTGTAAATGAATGGGGTGAAGCATGGGAACTCTGGAATAAACCTAAGGCTAACCCCTAAAAGAACCCTTTTTCTTTTCAACTTCACTGATTTCTTAAAAGATGAATGATTTTTTATGACACATATCAGGGCAAAACCTACCAAGTCTAGGTTACTTCCTGTTACCATGTCTATTACAAACAGTAGTTGTTTATTCCCCTGATCATGAGCAGCATTAAATTTTTCCATTTCTCATGGTGTTTAATTTTCGTTACATGAGCAATGTGAAAATGCATTTTTCAGCAAACGAACAGCATGGATGCTTAGGCTGACAGAAAACCTTTCATACACTGGCCAGTTTTATGATACTGTGAATGCAACTTAGAAGTTTCTGATACTGCAGAAAGGGTTGCACAAACTTTTTTGCTCACCATGTTTGTGATTTCTAGCAGGAAGAATAACCCACAGAATGTTTGACTTAATTGGGACAATTGGAACTCACTCCAAATTTTATTTTCTCTAATTATGAGCCAGATTAGAATTGGTGCTTCAGACTGATGAGAGAGAATGTATTGGGTCACTTCACTTTTTGGGGGAAATGAAGAGGCAGAACATACATGTAAATTTGGGGGTTTGCATTTTCTTGTTACTACTTAAGCTATAACTGCTTTCACATTTTTACATCAGTCTTTGAGAATAAGAATTTCATCAGCTTTGTTCATGCAAGGTGATATTTTGCACATTTTTGCTTATATCCCTTGCTATGTTGCCCTTTATTTTTTTAATTGTTATTCTGAGACCAAACAACCTGTATCAACCAATCACTTCCAAAGAGGTGACATAAAATTAGGAGGTTCAATAAACTTGATGCATGATGTGTCATTCCAGTTGTTTATTGAGTGAAGAAGGAAAGATAGACCAGTAACTACTCTACAGGCATTTGCTGAGATCCCAAAAATGACATTCTTGTACACTCTGTCTGGCCAGATGGAATATAGACTCATCTTTTTATTTTTAGTTTGTGTCTGGTGAAATGTTTCTGTCTGATGAAATAAAAATTAATTGTGCTTGGGTGGTTTTTTTGGTGTTTTTTTTGTTTGTTTGGTTGGTTTTGGTTTTGTTTGTTTGGTTTGGGATTTCTTTGTTTTGTTTTGGTTTTTTTAATTAACAATGGGATTTACAAATTATTGGTGGGCATATGGGAAGTCACTGATGTTGCTTGATACTAGCTTACTGACTGCACTGTTAAGAACACTGCATGCATCTTTCTTGCAGGATGATCTTTTCTCTTTTCCAGGATGAACAATCCAAATTTTCTCAGGCTTTCCTCACAGAAGAGGTGCTCCGTCTCTAATCAGTCATCTTTGTGACCTCCTCTGGGCCCCCTCCTTGGGGCTTGCTCCAGCAATTCCATGTCCTTCCTGTGCTGGGACCCCACAGCTGGATGCAGGGTTCCAGCTGGGGTCTCACCAGAGCAGGGCAGAGCAGAGGGGCAGAATCCCCTCCCTCCCCTGCTACCCACACTGCTTTGGATGCAGCCCAGGACACATTCGGCTTTCTGGGCTGGGAGTGCCCACGGCTGAGTCATGTCCATCCTCTCACACATCAGTACCCCCAAGTCCGTCTCACAGGGCTGCTTTTGATCTGTTCATTCCCAGCTCGTGTTGACTACATGACATTCCCATCTATTTCCTGCTTATTTTCTTTTTTTTTTTTTTTTTCCCCCAACATGCCAGAAAATAAAAATGCTATTAATATCACACCTCAGGCACTCAAGACACAACTCAGCTGTGGTAGCACAAAGTAACTCTGTGTATCATGGTCTTAATTATGATGAAAGTGGTCACCAATGTGTATGATTTCAGTCAAGTAAAAAAGCCTAATAGTCTCTGTGTCTCACAATTCAAATCAATATATATGAGTTTCAAAGTCTGAACAGCTTCAGGGAAAATTGTGATCAGAAAGTGGAAAGCTCTGTTTGCACATGCAGCATTATATTGGACAAAAATATAATTAAAAATCAGACTTAGAAACCTTCATGCATATGCTATATGAATCTGAATTACTCAATGGGTTTCTTATTGTTTCCTCTGAGATCAGTACATTGTAAGACTTAAGGGCTTATATCTAACACACCATCTTTCTGCTCATATTCTTTACTAAAACATGTGTTTATGCCCCTAAGAAAATAACTTAGCTCTAAACATAGTGGACACTCACAGGTTACATTTAGTCGGATGGAAATATTTTTGTTATCATGAAGTATAAAAGGACAAGTTACATGTCTGGATAACTTTAGGCATATTTTTTGGTCTTGGCAAAATAGAGGACTATATTGTGTATCGCTTTCTTAAGGCTGCTATAGTAATGAACAACAATACCTTTTGGGTCTTTAAGATCCTTTCTGTACTGTTAGATTTCTCATTCTTCAGTACAATTTATAATTCCTGCAGAGAGTATGAGTTATAGTCAATTACCTTGGCATTACTATGACTTCCAGTTTAAAATTCAACACTGTGTGTCACAATCTTTTAATTAGACCCCTGCTAAAACCACTATTTCAGCACATGATAGCAGATTAATGATGAAATTTTTTTAAGACAACCGTAGTTGAGACTCCAGAATTATTTGATTCAAAGATTTGAAGTGAGCTCATTAATGAGGGATGTACCAACTAATTTCAGCTTCAAGCTGAAATTCAAACACTGAGCAGCATGTACATTTCTATACATTTCTATATATTTTTCAAAGTTGTCCCTGAAAAATGTAACTTTTTAAACATATAAACACCCAGAAAATATTCATTCTTATTTTTAGACTGAGACACAGTATGGCAAGATGCACAATTAAGAAGCATTTCTTTGGAAATAAATAAGATACAACTGTGCTATTAAAATGTTCTTTCTTTGAAAAGTCAGTCAACTGGCTTGAGCAGTTTATATTCCTGACAATAAGATGAAATAAACTAAAGACAGAACAGCAATTTCTGTGAGAAAACTACTACATTAGTGCATAAGACCTAACACAAGGAAAATAAACTTCTGCAAGTATTTATTTAAGTAATAGAAAATAATTAATTGTCAAAAAAAAAAAAAGTTGAAGTCAGAACTCTGAAATAATAAATTTTCATTGATGCTTTAAATGTAAATCTGTACTGCCTCCATAAGGACGTTCATATTATTATTTTGGAATGCTGCAATTTTTTTTTATTCTCATAGAATAAGAGTTGATATTATTAATATTAACATTCTGCAATGCACATTTTAGCATAAGAAATATGTTCATGTTAAAGGTGCAGCCAGTATAACAACCATTAAAAGTGACAGTACAAAGTACCACAAAATGACAAATTAAAGGTTGCTGTATATGGTGCTTCAAAGGGTAAAAATCTTCATTCATTCCTCAAACAGCATCATTGTTAGTTTACTTTCAGAGTGAGGCTTTTATATAATTTAAAATTAAAACTAAATGCTATTAAGCATGTCAAAAATATGTACCATTTAATGCTGCTAATCCAGCAATTCCGTTGATGAAATGCTGGAAAAACTATCTTTTATCACCTACTGGCATGGGAAAATGCTTGAAGTGCAGAGCAAGATTCTTCAAGCTGTAATGTAAATTTGATATAACATGAAATTTGCAGGTTTTGTTCGTGTCTTTTCAAAGCCACATCACGATCCTTTGAGGTTTTGCTTGAGTCTCTCGGTGCACCAACAACTGTTGGGACATATATTCTGGGGCCAGTTTTGTTCAATATTTTTATTGATGACATGGATGTGGGTATTGAATCTTTGATTAGTAAATTTGCATATGCCAGTAAGCTGGGAGCATGTGTTGATGTCTTGGAAGGTAGGAGATCTGGAATGGTTGGATGGGTGGGCAGAGTCTAACAAGATGAGGTTTAATAAGTCCAAGTGCTGAGTCCTGCCCTTTGGCCACAATAACCCCCTGCAGTGTTATGGGTTGGGGACGGTGTGGCTGGACAGTGCCCAGGAGGAAAGGGACCTGGGGGTACTGGTGACAGCAGCTGAACATGAGCCAGCAGTGTGCCCAGGTGTCCAAGAGGGCCAATGGCATCCTGGCCTAGATCAGGAATAGTGTGGCCAGCAGGAGCAGGGAGGTCATTCTGCCCCTCTGCTCGGCACTGGTGAGGCCACACCTTGAGTGCTGTGTCCAGTTCTGGGCCCCATAGTTTAAGAAGGACATTGAGATGCCTGAATGCATCCAGAGGAGGACAACAAGGCTGCTGAAGGACTTGGAACACAAACCCTGTGAGGAATGGCTGAGGGAGCTGGGGTTGTTTAGCCTGGAGAAAAGGAGACTCAGAGGTGACCTTATCACTCGCTACAGCTTCCTGAAGGGTGGCTGTAGACAGCTGGGAGTTGGTCTCTTTCTCCAGGTGGCAACTGACAGAATGAAAGGACACTGTCTCAGGCTGTGCCAAAGGAAATATAGGTTGGACATCAGGAAAAAGTTATTCATTGAAAGAGTGATAAGGTACTGGAATAGTCTGCCCGGGGAGGTGGTGAAGTCACCATCCCTGGACATGTTTAAAAAAAGACTGAATGTGCCACTCGATGCGATGATCTAGTTGAGGCGTTATGACATGGGTTGGACTCCATGATCTTGAAGGTCTCCTCCTACTTACACATTCTGTGATTCTGTGATATGACAACAACTTTTAAAGTTTCACCAGACACAAGTATTTTAAGCTTTGTTTAATGGAATTTGGCAATTTGAAAATAATGTGATTTTCTCATTCTTCTAGTATGGGCAGTATTTGGGTATTAATATAAGTAAGTGTATTCCATTAGTGGTTAATCTGTTTGCAAGCTCTGCCGTTGGCACAATCTATGAACCCAGGCTAGGAGCCTGGCTTGTCCAGAACCGGGTGTTGTAAAAAGGTGAATAACTGTCAGGGAGTTATTGTCAGCCATGAAAAATGGGAAAAACCAAGTGATTGCCAGTAATGAAAGACAGGTCCTTGCTGACAAACAGTTGCTATCGGTCACTATGGTCTATTCTCACTTTCCTACCCCCAAGAAGCTGAGCTTCTGGACACCTCACAGGCACATGCACTGCTCCTTCTGCTGCTTTCTGTCTTCTACCCCCTTACACCTCGTGACTTGCTTGAAGCTCTTGACTTGTCATTTGAGGATTGTAGCTCTACAGAAAAAAGTTTAACAATCATTCTGATGATTAAATCTACAGTATGTGAAATGTTTCTTTCAGTAAACTATACAAATTTTAAAACAGTTACACACACACATACACACATATAAATACTTCAGGCAGATTCAGTAGTATTAAATCAGTTATCACTTCTCACTATAACATATCTCACAACTCTGACAAGCAAAAACATAGGAACTTCCCTTTTACAAGTCTTGTATCTCTCCACTGATGCAGGCCATTTTGTTCTGTCCAAGGTTCAAAATTTTGCAACCTTCTGGCAAACACTCTTTTTAGAAATCTTAGGTTTTGAATGTAACTGGAAATTTTGCAAAGATGCTGCCCTTGGGTGACAACAACCCCATGAAAAACTACAGGCTTGGGGTAGGCTGCCTGGAAAGGTGCCTGGTGGGAAACAATCTGCAAGTCCTGATGCACTGAATGAACCAGCAGTGTCCAGGTGGCCAAGAAGATCAATGGCATCCTGGCCTGTGTCAGCAATAGTGTGAGCAGCAGGACCAGGGCAGGTATTGCGCCCTTGTACTCAGCACTGGTGAAGCTGCACTGAACAGCTGCTGTGGTTTAAATCCTGTGTACAGTCCAAGAAGGACACTGAAGTGCTGGAGCATGTCAGAGAAAGGAAATGGGAGCTGGTGAAAGGCCTGAAGCACAAATCATATGAGCAGCAGCTGATGAAGCTGATGTTGTCTAGTCTGGAGAAAAAGAGGCTCAGGGGTGACTTTAGTGCTCCCTACAACTACCTGAACCCAGGGTGCAGCCAGGTGAGGGTTGGCCTCTAGTCTCAGGTGACAAGCAATATGACATGGGGAAATGGCCTCAAGATATGCCAGGGGAGGGTTTGACTGGAAAATAGGAAAAATTTCTTCAGTATAAAGAAGCTTTATTAAAACATTGAACAGGTTCACAAGAGAAGTGGTTGAATCACCTAGGGTTGATACCCCTAGAGGTATTTAAATGATGTGTCATGTGGCACTTAGGCACAAGGTTTAGGGGTGGACTTGGCATGGTTAGGTTTGTAGTTAGACTCCCTGATCTTAAGACTCTTTTCCAGAATAAATGATTCTATTATTTAAAGTTTATCTGATGTATCTGTGTTCTTAGTCTTTGCCTTCACAGCATTTTGAGTTGAAAGGCACCCCAAGGTAAATCCATTTCTGCAGATTCATTATTTACTTGACACTAAAAGTCACAGACGTGGCTTTCTTTAGGGCTTGTCCAAACAGGCTGGCATTACACTATTAGTTCCAGCATGAAAATCTGTTCAGAGAATTTTCTTATTACCTCAATAGATGACGTTATAGTTTTGTGCAATGGTATTTCTGGTTTCCTGTGTTTTTCCTTCACTTTAAGATGTGTATTGTTTATACTGTGCACTGAAAGAAGCAAAGATCTTGAAAAGAAAAAAATAGGCAAACATGAAGTTAGAGACTACATCAAAGTACACACTCAAGAGTGATTAATTAATCCCATTTATTTTGTGACTTTGCAACTAGGGTGGCATGGGAACATATTTACCTTCACCTCAGGTTCTGAAGGCAGTAATAGCCAGATTTACAATGGTTTACATTCTTTACAATGGTTGCAATTTACAAGTGTCTGGGTATGGAGATATTACACAATTTTCTTAAAACTTTTTCCCTTATGTAGTTTCTCCAAAGATCCAAAATCAAAATCAAACACATTGAACAATCTATGAACTGTTCTCTGCCCAAATAAACATTTATTTTGCCTTTCCTTCCTTTATAATATGTTAGCCTGCAGGAAACTAGCAAGATCACATGAGTTGAAATAGAATATCAGACTTTCACTTCTTTCCAGTCTCATGTTAGTAATGACTGCAGTGTGATTTATAACACAATTATGGGGAACATATTTGAGGGTTTCTGTTCTTTTCTCAGCAGATAAAAAACACCTTTCTTAACAGCCTTGTTGCAGAAGCCAAAAACTGTGTGGACATACTGACTGACCAATTTTCTCATCCAAGCTCACATTTTCTCATCCCATGTTGAAGATTCTGCTAAGGCCTTTTGGTGTAAGAAAGTATGACATAGCAACGTACGTAGATATAAAAAAGCTGTCAGGGGTGGGGGTTGATTGAGTCTGTTAGGGTCTAGTTTGCAAATTGAACAGTTCTGAACAATTCAACATTTAATAAATACGTCATACTTAGGAAAAAACATTCATGCTTAACCAGCTTACAAGCAAGCGACTGCTGCCCTCCGGTGTCCATCCAGGCACATGAACTGGTCTGCAACCACAGGAGCCTTAACGACAGGCAGGGAGAGATATAACACGGAGTCTGGTAGTGGGATAACTTGACTATCTGGTCTCAGTCTTATCTCCACATCACAAAAACCGGCAGGACTTTCTCACTCAGTTAATTCTCTAGGATGAATAGTCATTCATTTACCCTGTCCCTCAATTAATTTTAAAAGGAATCTGAGTTGATGACCATCTGAGTTGATCACCTTTCTCGGTCTTTCCAATTAAAAATTAAAAAGCAACTATAACAGTGTCTTCAAATACAGCTGGGATACAAAATCTCAATTCGTTTTTGTAATGATCCTTAAAGGGTCACTTTGTTCCATTGTTTTGATTATTCTGGACAAAGAACTTACACAGATGCTAAAATTCTGACTCATTTTTTGGTTCCTAGAAACCATTATTCAGTTTATTTCCTTATATGTAAATTCTGAAAAAAAAAAAAAAAATCAGAATTTAAAATGCTAAACATCTGGTTTATGAATCTCAGCTTTTTGAAAAACTCTGAACTCAACTGAGTCTTTACCAATGTCTTTGTAATGGATTATGCCCTAAAGAAAAAAATTGTTTCTGCATAGCACCCAACAAGGAAAACAGAGATCTTATAGGACTTATAGGAAAGTTAAGATGCATCTTCACCCGAAACTGATTCAGTAGGACTTAAATCATGATGGCCAAAATCTGCAAACTCATTGTAGATCACAAATTCCTATCTCTCATTAGGAAAAAAAAAAAAAAAAAAAAAAAAAAAAAAAAAAAAAAAAAAAAAAGGAATAAATAAAAGTATTATAATAAATAGTTTATTTAATTATAATATATAATTATATAATATATATTATAATATATAAATATATAATATATAATTATAATTTAATTATAATAAATAAATAATAAACTTTTAAAATCTTAAAATTTGTCATAGAAATAAAATTCCCTCTGAGGTGGGTAATAAGCTAATCTGTCTAGGTAAGCTTTCTAAATATTTAGATGTTTCCAGTCTGGAAAACACTATAGACAACTACTAGTGTAGTATTTTTTACTAAAAATAAATGTTTAAATGTTCCTTAGCATTTGCAAGTTTAATTTATTATGCAGGTCATCCTAGTCATGAAAAAAGCAAATGAGGGCACAGTTGAAGAAAAGTCCTTTACTTTGTTTTGTGCAACAAGAACTGTATTTGAGAAATACTCATATTAAGACATTAAGAAGTCTGTACTGTTTAATGGGAAGCTCTAGGCTCCTTGAAATATAAAGTTCACTGAAACTCCTTGACGTTGGAAAAGCAAACTTTGGTGCTCCAAAAAACATCTTGGTTGAGGATATTTTTAAATGGAGTGTTTTCTAGTACAAGTAAAATGAAATTGTGTAAGGTGCACTAAGGTGATATGAAGTATAGATACCTCTCTTTCTTTGCATTTTTGCTTCAGAATCAAGGCAGTTTAGTTATGAAGTTATTTCATAACCATTTGTCATCCTCTGTCCTTTGCTTCTGTTTTAAGTTAAATGTGCTTGTAAGAGTTGACAGAATCATGGTACAACAAATTTTAGAAAGATGCAGCGCTGTTAATATATAAAGATTTTTCTTAGCCATCTTCCTTTTACATTTCAGTTCAGTTATGTAGTGAACAGGCATGAATGTGTATATATCATGGTTAACAAAAGAGGCAAAGATTGTTAAAAACAGGAATTACACATTATTTATAAATTGCAGACAATAGCTTTAGGTCATATTTACATCTGTCAGCAACAGAAAAGTCCTTGCAGATCCCTGCTTACACCACAATAGAATTTCAACACTGCACTTGGATTACTGAAGGAATTTTAATTCATATGGAATGCAGAATTTAAGAACATTGTAACTAGAATAGTTCATTACTATGATTCCAGACGTCTAATCAAAACACTAATCAGCTATCCTGTTTTCTGCAGTTTATCAGAGCTGTAATTGTCATGGAAAAAGATTTCTCAATCCTCCACCTTTACCATAAAAAGCTTTTCAACAAAAATCACAAGGTCTGAGTTATGAAAGAACAGGTTGTCCTACAGAGTGCATTCTGACCTTGGCTGCAGATTTACATTTCCATTATAAAGTACTACTGACTACAAATAAAACACAGCTGGTATGTAGATTTAAACCATCTCACCTTGATTAAATCGACTTTGAAGAATGGAGCTAAGCAGGGTTGCAATGAACAGCACCCTACTCTGAAAGTACACTGAATGTACATCAGAGCTTTTCCACGGCTATTGCTGTTGTATCAGGATCAGGCAACTCTGACAGCTGGATGCACATATTTACTTACTGTACGTGAGACAGTGGAGTTAGTGAGCCTGCCTTGCTATAGACTGCAATGTTGAGGGATAAGCACTGTCTTTTCATTCTGTGTTTCTGTGTTTTCCAGCATAACGTGGTCTTGGTTTATAAAAAATGATCTTAGGTGACAACACACAATATAAAGGAAAAGTAATCATTATGATAGTACCATAATGGATTCTCCCAATTCCATTATGGAGGCAAAACCAGACACTTCTGACTAATAGATTTGTTATAAAAACAGATATAGGACAGTCCTCCAGGTAATTTTATAAATTTTGTTGGAAAATTAGAAATTTAGGTTATTAATAAAAGGTGCTATTATTTTCTTACTTCAGACTTGAAAATTTCTTTTGAAGTCTTATACTTATTAAACAGATGTTCAAATAGATGAGTGGTCTGCCTGTTACAAAAAATGTGTTTTCTTCTGGGTTTTTTAATGTTATGTGGAAATTGATTTCATCCAATTCAAGATGATTCAAAGGAGATTGCCTTCATACACATACTTCATACAAAGGAGTATGCCTTCATGTTTGATTCAAGTAGTAATCACATGATCTATTTAATCCCCATCAGAGCATGAATCACAATACTTTCCACCCATCCCAATCAGAGCATGAATCACAATACTTTCCACCTTCAAAGCATAACCATTTTGTATATCTGGAGATTTATTCTTTACAGATGCAGAAATGTGGATTAAGGAAACTCCATGGCAAGAAGAATTAGTACTTCAGTGACAATTGAGCAAACTGTAAATATGAAAATTAGGTTAAGAACCTCTTCAGAAAAGGGAAAAAACTGCTACTGGCAACAGCATAAAAAGAATATATTTTCTGCTGTATTATTTTCAACTGCATCTAATGTTACTCTGCTTTCCTTGAAATTAATAAAGTTGTTAACTTAATTAACTCTACAAACATTCTTGGATTCAGGAGCTATTTCATTCTTTTCAGGCTGTGCTTTTACAGTGTCACAAATAATGTTTGGGGACTTTTCTGATGAAAGACATACTCTACTGATCCGTATGTATTGAATTTGGGAACTTATCAGTATCACAAATTATTCCCTTCATAAAACATTTAATGTCCTTACATTTTTATTAGGTTAAAGAAGTTTCTTGACAACTCCTAATTATAGAATCATTAAAGCTGGAAAAGACCTCCAAGATCATCCTTTGAGTTCAACCTCTGACCAAACAACTTGTCAACTAAAACACAGTGCTAAGTGCCATGTCCAGTCTTTCTTTAACAGCTAGGCCCAATCTCCTGCTTGTCCTGTAAGTGCTGCCTGATGTCATTCAAGATAATCTATTATATAAACCGTCCCAGCACGGAGATCAGACTGACAGCCCTGTATTCCCTGGATCCTCCTTCCAATCCTTCCTGTAGATGGACATCCCACTGCCCATCCTCCAGTTGTTGGGGTCTCCCTTTTGTTAACCGGAACTGATGATAAATGATGGTGCATGGCTTGGTGAGCTCTTCCTCCACTCTCTCAGTAGGCTTGGGATAATCCCATCCAGTCCCATAAACTTGTGATGGTACAAGTGGCACAGCGGGTTACTAACTACTTCCTCCTGGACTTCATGGTGTCTATTCTGCTTCCCATTCCTGTCTGCCAGGGCTGGCTACCCTGAGGATAACTGGTCTTACTGTTAAAGTCTGAGGCAAAGATGCAATCAAGCAACCCAGCCTTTTCCTCATCCTTGGTGACATTTTTTTCCCCCACATCCAATAAATGATTGAGATTTTTCCCTAGCCATCCTTTTGTTGTTAATATAATTATAAAGTCACTTTCTATTATCTTTCACAGCACTCGTCAGGTTGAATTCCTGCTAGCTTTTGCCTTACTGATATTCTCTCTATATGACCTGTTGACATCCTTGCACTTTTCTTGAGTTGCCTGCCCTTTTTTCCAAAGGTGGTAATCTCTCCTTTTTACCCAAGTTCCAGAAAAAAACTCCCTTTTCGGTCAAGCCATATTTTAGCAAATAGAGGTGGTCTGCTCCTGTGTCTTTAAGACTTCCTTATAAATTATGTCCAGCCTTCCTGGACCCTTTGTTATTAAGGGCTGTTTTGCAAGTGACTGAACCAGTGTCCTGAACAGGACAAAGTCTGCCCCCAATATACTCAAGGTAGAACTTTTGCTCAACCTCTTCCTTACTTCACCAAGAATAGAGAAACTCAATCATTCCACGGTTGCTGCACCCAAGATGGCCCATGACCACTGCATCTCCCACAGCCCTTCTCTGCAAACAGCAGGTCTGGCAGGTCTGCCCTGGAAGACTCCCCTACCAGCTGTGTCTGGAAAGTCACCTTCCACACGCTGCAGGAACCTCCCAGACTGTTTCCTCTCCACCGTGTTGTGTTTCCAGTAGACATCTGGCAAGTTAAAGTCTCCCACAAGAACAAGGGCTAGTGATCATGCAACATCCACTGATAGAATATTTCACTTCATCCCGGTTGAGTGGTCTGTGACAAGCTCCCAGCAGGATCTCTGCCCTGTTGGCCATCCCTCTGACTGTCACCCACAGGCACTCAGCCTTATCCCCACTGTCCCTGAGCTCTGTACAGCCAAAACCCTCCCCAGTGTACAGAGCCACGCCACCACCTCTCCTTCCTCACCTGTCCCTTCTGAAGAGCTTGTAGCCACCCACTGCAGCACTGCAGTCATTCCATCACATTTCCATAGTGATAACTACATCACAGCTTCCTGCTGCCAATGGCTTCCATTGTTTGTTATCCATGCTGAGTACACTGGTGCAGAGGCACTTCAGCTGGGCTGTCCATGCCACCCCCCCCCCCCCCAACTCCAGCATGTCACACCCAGGCTCATCTCTAGTGAGAATTTTCTTGTCCCTTTCTCCTTCAAACCTAATTTAAAGCTCTCTCAATCAGCCCTGCTAACTCAGCAACCCCAGAGATGCAGAAGAGTTTTTTTGCAAGAAACACTGATCCTACAGTGCACTATGCTCCCATTAAATATTTGTCCTTTGAGGATTATTACTGGTTTTTTTTCCCCTTTTTCTGCTCCTGCTCTGGCTTTCATTTCAAGTGGTTCATCTGGAAATTAGTCATTTTTGCTGAGATGCTGACATTTTTACAGTGAAATAAACTTGTTCTGACAAAAAAAAAAAATCTGTTTCCCTTTTGGGTGTCTGTCAAAGGGTCAGAGCAGAATCTCAATGTTGTCCTTGCAGTTCAGACAGCCTGTTTTAATCATTCTCAGAAAGCAGGAATGTAAGAAAGAAGTAGAGGGAGGCCATTCTCTATTTTTAATCAATCCCTAGACTGGAGACCATACTATTTCTTATTTATGGTTATCTTTCTCTCGATAGCTGCATTTCAAAGATTTGAGATTTGTTGGGGAGGAGGAAGAGTTTATAACACAGTTTTCAGACAGGGATGGAAGTAATAGAAATTATATACTTATTCTAAGCCATTTCCCTCAGGTGATGTGGCAGCACAGCAAAGTCAAAGGAGAAGCACCATCTGCAAGGACACATCATTACATTCAGTGACAAGGTAACGACTGATTTCACATCTCTGTCCAAAATTATTTTCCTTATGGTGTGTAAAATAATACATTACCAGTTGTTACAGGTTAGTACAGTTTGGTTTTTTAGTTATAGAGGAATGTAGAATGATTTTCTGGGTCAGGACTTGGGAATTGCTTTAGAATGGACAGGGAACTTCCCAGAGGGTTAGTTGGACTATTAGCATTTGTTTTGACTACTAAAAATTGTTGGCTATGACTTTGGGAAGTACCATATAAAAACCGTTGATTTCTTGTAGGTGGGCTTTTTCCTTTTTCTTTTGGCTAGAGAGAGACAGGTAACATCGAGCTGAGCCTGCTGCTCCCCTCCTTTTCAGCGGGGAGCTGGCCTGAGACCTGGCCGGATTTCATCGGCTCCTGGGTTGGGCCGGGGGGGGCGCGGAGTGGAAGGAGAGGTCGCTACTTTACAACAACTACTTTCTCCAAGCTTCCCTGGAGCAGGGAGAGATCTCTTCTGGGCCCCTGATAAGAGCTATGGGCACCATTTAGGCTGACGCTGCCCCAATTTACACCGAGGGGTGGGCTGAAAAGGCATTTATGATCCTGCCTGGTTTTTTCGTGATTCTGGACTGCCCGGGTGCTCTGATCCCTGATGTTTCTGTGTGAGTTCTTCCTCCCTCACCAGCGCGGCCTTGAACACCTAACACTATGAGCTACTGCGGGAGAGAAAGACTCTGGGCAGATTTAACCCTTTCCTGGCAACATGAAACTTCCAGAGCTTGGCCCTTCTCTGAGAGAGAAAAGAAAGGAACAGAGTGAACATAAAAGAGAAACAGCATGAAGTCGGTAGAGCGGGAGTGAAAAGACTATTGGGACAGAGGGTTGAAGTGTTGGTTGTTCCGTTCTTGTTTGAGCCATGGAAATGACCTCTATATTTAGATCATTCCTTTAAGTCATGGGAAAGATATGCATTTGGGGAGATGATGGTTTAGATTTGTGTGTGGATTTGAGCAAAGGTGTTTGTGATGGACTAAGTAATATTAATCCTATAAGATGCTTGAACAGAGATAGACATGAGAAGCCCTCTGTGCCAGTGAAGAAGTAAGAAGATATCTCTGTACCTTGAGATGAAGAATCCTTTGCCTTTAGAGTTATTCATCTTTAAAAGGTGACACCCCAATATGCAAAAGTCTAAGACCCATGTCCCATAAGCAGCTTTGGGTACCTGCTAATGGGAGGGGTCACAAAGGCAAGCTTCCCTGGGTGGTTGTTTTTGTAACAGTTAAAGACTCTCAAGAGAACTGCTCTAAGTTGTCAGTGGGATCCATGACTCTAAGAGACTCTTCTAAAGAATTGATGAAAGACTATTGTCAGATGGTGAAACTGACTGAAAATTACTTTGTAGGAAAGTGAACAGTTTGTAAGGGAAGGGAAAGGTGGTTTTAGAGTTTAATTCTGTTTTGTTTTACTTTTTTTCCCCCAACTTCCTTTTTCCACTCTTTGTGTGTGTGTTAATAAAATTATTTGTGCATTTTTAAGGTTAAGCCTACTTTGTTTTTCTCCTAATATCTCTCCCACAGAAAAAGAGCGAGTACTAAGACCAGAATTTAGTGGATGTAAAACCACTATACCAGTCAATTTGCAGAGTTCTAACCAAGATAGTGTCAGTGAAGATGTCTATACAGCCTTCCACTCTGTGGCTTGCTTGTGTATTCGAGCAGCCTGAGTGGGGGACCAAAAGACACTATGTCCTGCACTCTGATCCTGACTTTTGACACCCTTGATCTATACTGAAGCCCTAGGTACAACTCCTAGACCTAGATTTCCAAAAGGGCTCTCCAAACTTTGTCATTCAAAGAAATACAAGAGAATGATGACTGAGTAGAATTACGTTTTAGTGGCTCTTTGACTTTTAAAAACGATCAGTCAGGTTACATAAACAAATAACCAGGAAGACTTATTGATGTCTTTAAGCAGCATTCTCTGTATTTTAATTAGAATTCTCTGTATTTTTAAGCTCTGAGTCTTAAAGCAGAGTTCACTGTCTGTCCCTTCTTTTGATCTCTGTTGCAGATGGAACTAGATGGTATAATTCTCACCTTTAACCTCTCTGTTGAATGTAAAAAGATGTTGCCCAACATTTATGGCAAACTTGTATTTTATGACATGTTTTGCAATTGCCTGAGAAGATGTGGTGCTGCGTTGCAGATCACATCTTCGTTGGCACTCAAGCTGAAGATCTGTGCATACTGAACTGAATGTTGCTCAAAACCAAGTAAGGGGTACCTCCTCAAACCAGAGATCATCACAGACCCCCTAAGAGGCCCACACAGGCACACACAGACACAGTGACTCATATTTCATAAAATGGCCCAAGCTAAACTATTATGCAATATGTAGGTATAGCTATGTACTAGATAGGTTGGTTTATGTAGATTTCAATGCATAAATTATCTTGCTTTTTACTCCTTGATATGTGTTCTTTGTGGAAAATGTGCACCTTGTACTCTGTACAGAATAAACAATATTTGCTTTCTAAGACTCTTTTGTTTGTATTTAGGGAGTTCCTAAAATCAGCAACTTTATAGGACATCTAGAAGAGGTAACAGAAGAACTTAAGGCTGTTTTCATACATATAGTGCAACATTTCCAGCACTAAGGTGAGGGCCCCAAGCAACACAACATGGATATTTCTTGAATTTCACTACTTTTCACGGCTATATAAATGAGAGATTCATTTTCAAGACTGCAGTGTTGCAAGCTGTCTAGGTTTTGAAAGATGGCTGTCTGCCAAGGAAAGCCAGAGTTTCCCTTGGAAAGGAGAATGTAAACCCCCTTCCCTCCAAATTATTATAATTTTGCAATTAGAGGCTTTCAGGCAAAGATATGGCAATAGGAGTAACAGTTCTTTACTAGGAATATTTTAAAAAGAAAGAGAAGAAAAAATCCTAGAAAAAACCCTGACAGAGTCAGGGATATGACCTGGCACCTTATTGCTCAGGGTCTTGGAAGCAGTCCAGATAAATCCTCCTGGAGTAACAGATGTGGTTCTGTGGAGTAGAGATGGTCCTGTAGAAAGTCCAGTGGTGATGAGATAGGTCCAGTCTTCCTCCGGGGAATCCAGTGGAAAAACTGGATACCTTGTGTCCTTCAGTCCCAGTTTTTATCTAGCTGGGAACAGCGACCTGCTCCCACCCCCCCCCACCCCCCCGCCACTCTGTGGAGCATCCATGGGATGATGGAATGCGTCATGTCACTGGTGGGCCCTAATGGCCCATTATCAGAAGATGTCCCCCTGGAGGATGGAGGGGTGGTGAAAGAGATAAGAAACACTACACCAACTGGTTTTAATGGCTGGGCCATTATCAGAAGGCATCTGCCCCTCTCCCCCCTGGCATCACAAGAAATGAGGAAAAAACATCTCCCCAACAGCTTTTAACAGATGAAATAGAATACACTTTTTTTTTTTTGTTACATAACCCAAGGCAGAAGCACTAAGTTCTCATCAGCAGAAAAGAAGCCATGATTTGTTCATTTGTTCGTTTTGTGATTTCTTCTTTTGCCACATCTCCAATCACCCTGCAGTGGTGTTTCTGAGAGTGCTGACTGGCAGGTGTGCTCCTTTGAAAATACAGACATGCTGTTGTCATCAGGTAATCCATGTGCCAAAATGGAATACTATTTTTAGCTGCAGTTCCAAATGTTCCTCACTTCCCAAGAGCTAGGCGTTTCTTCTTTTTTCACTAGAACATGAGGAATACAGTAAACATCTAGGATGTCTAAGGGCATATTGAAATTGACTTTGGATATTAGCTTGGTATGTTAGATTGTACTCAAAAAGTTCCCTAGGAAACAAGATCTACTTAAAGAGGTCATAGTAGATTTAATTATTTACCTTATGTCCTATCCATAATAAGAGGTAATGACTGATGAGTTCCTTAATAATTTCACCCACTTTTTTTCTTTTATCTTCCATAAGAGAAAGGTAAATTTTTATCACACTACAAGAACTTGTTTCTGTTATACTCTGCATAAGATACTGATCTATGTATGGGGAAATGCCTATTTTATATCCTGTCTGTTTGGAGGAATATATAGGTCCAAAGATTCAATTAAGTTCCAGGGAATTATATAAGAAATGAGAATCCAAACAAGTAAAATTTCAATGATGGATTAGTCAGAAAACATGTTTTTTAATTACTGGATAGAAAGACACAGCCCTCAGAAGTATCCTAGATAAACATCCACTCAGGCTACAAAGCAAGGTTGTACTCCTCTCTGCATCTGCTTGGAACTACATCAAAGAATATCCAAACAGCACTAGCAATTTGCGATCCTTCATTTAGGAGTTTGTTTCAAACCTAAGATGTAACAATCACCAGGCTTTTGATTTAGTGGTGTTATAAATAAAATCGACCAAATTCGGTTATCAAAAATTTAGAATTTTATTGAGAGACAAAATGATAGTCTCGGTTAGCCACAATTAAAAGCACAGCGTTGAGCCCGGGGTCGCCGCTGGGTGAACACGGATAACAAACTCTGTCAGTCTGCTATCCCCCCCAAGTTCACATTTTTGGTGTGCAGCAGTCTCTTTTTATACACTGGATCGTGGAGAGAGGTTCGCGATGTGGACGGTCTTCCCTCCGGGGCATCTTCATTAATCATGCAAGTCCCGGTATCGGGAGTTTGAATAGACTGGCAGAGTAGGACAATACTGCTGATGGTCGGGCCCGGGTGTGTCGTGGAGATGTTAATTTTCAACGGAGACTCATAGAGATATTCATCTGAAGCAATCATCTTGGACTCCGGACTTCTATCTCTGTTTTCCGTTGTCTTTTGTGTCCTTTCAGGGATTCCTGGCAGTGGCAGTTTCTTTGTCCCCTTTCTGGTAATTCCAATCATATTTTCTTTGTGTCCCCCTTGTGCTTTTTCCCGGGCTGGGGAAGTCCTTTTATTTTGTCAAACTATTTTATTTTATGCCATGCTCAGTTCAAACCAAACTTAAACTTATAACAGATTAAATTATACAGAACTTACATGGACTGAGTTATACAAAACATACATTTATACAGTTGACATTACCCTTTTATTTTGATAACACGAATTAACTTTAAAACATATATCACAGTGGCATTATCACAACTTCTGAATTTTTGCTGTCAGGTTCCTAACATTCCATCTTTTACATATGCAGACAGAAACTGAGCATTTGGAAGTGTCTCTGTTTGATCTTCTCTCCAGATCCCAGCAATGACTATTTTTAATGTCTATCTAGTGGAAGAGATTTTAATAATGGTATTCAAGAATACATTATCTTTTCCACTCATCTCTGGTGCTGGTTTTAGATTACAAAACATTTTGCCAGGGCACTTCTACCCATTTTTCCAGTATTTAATCTTAAGAGGTCTTTTTCTTTACTGCTTGACTTTTAGTTGCTCTGTTTGCTTGATGCCTCGTGCTGCCCAGGGAATGCAAAATCTAGTGCGGGTTCTCTCTTTTCTACTGTGCTACCTGTGAACTCTGATAACTTTTCCTTAGCTGTTTGGCTAGCACTTTCCTTGGAACTGATATCCATTTCTTTACTGGGTTGTTACTTTACTGTTTCACTGCTCAGAACATACCAAGTACTGAAGGTGTCCCTTTACATTAATAAACCCTACTTTTAATCTTCAGGTACAAGAATACTGTCTGACAAAATGAGACATGAGGAGAGAGTGGAGACACCTTCTGCACCTCCATTTACACTTCCGGAGTGTATATATATTGTATCAGCTTTAAGAACTCCTCCCTCTGCTCTATGTAGCATAAGCAGGCCTTGAGTAATTTTTATGTGTGTTTCATACTAAAATTTTGAAATTATATTATATCAGCAGGGTACAAATTAGGTACTGAGCATATGTGATTTTGTTAGGTACTCTCACTTTCATTCCATTTCCCACCTTTAAATGTCTGCCAGAGCAAAACAAGAAAGCACAATAGTATAAAGGATGACAGTTACACATCCTTATGGTGGACAGCTAGTGAATTCCTAAATTAAAGTTGAACTAGTTAGTCAAGATCTTTGTTTTCTCCCTGCTCTCATCTAAAACTCAATTCTTTCCTCTTTCCTCCAGCATTTCTTTCTTCTTAAGAATTCATTCATTTCCTACCACTTACACTCTGTAGCTAGGTGGGAAAAGACCAGCTCAGCCTCTGACTTCAGATTCAAGCCAGAAATGGACACTCTTATATAGCAAGTAAAGAACTCTAGAGCTCACCTTGAGAGAGTGTTCTTGAACACCACTATAAAAAAAACACAACAACCATAAAGAGGAAAAAAAAATCAGAAGATAGAACCTAAGGCATTTTTACAGATTTCCATGTGAAAGTGAGTACTTAAACAAATCAACATTTTTTACTGATACAAATTACTTGCATGAGGATAATAAACTTGTCCTTAATTCTTGATTAGAAAAAAATTCAGTAAGGGTCTTCTAATGCTTTCTCATCTAATGCCTTCCAGAAAAAAAGACAGAAACAACTGCAGGTTTCAACTTCTTATCCAAGTAGAAAACTTAGCCATGTTCCAGCTATCTGTAACAGTAAAAGACCAGCAAATACACCTTTACCCCCCTTTTGTTTTTTCCTGTACAAATCCATTGAAATGCTTCTCTTGCCACAAGACCTACTTAGAAGACAACTGAACCTTCAAGTTCTGCCTCCATATTTGACATTGGATTTAAAAGAGCTAAAAGAAACGCTACTGGATCTCAGTAAAACTTGGCAGGTCCTCCAAACAAAGGTTGTGAAGGAAATTTAGAAAGTGTGGCTTTGCCTTGACATGCTCTACCTTAAGAATATCCCACTTTTTGCGCAGAACACTAAAACTGGTAGTGTAGTGAAAAACAACTGTTCACATTTGTGCTCAGTCTTCCAGTGGGGGCCTGAAGAGGTTGTAAACTGAGGAGAAACAGAGAATTACTTCAAAACTGCCAAGCATGAGAAGTACTACATCAAATGTGTCAGGGTCTCAAACATGCTGTCATCTTTGCAACATTCTGTTCAAAACAACAGCATTAGTTTTGGGCCCTAACAAGAGTTGGTCATCACTACTAATGATATAAATCACCTCAAATTTGAACTAATGGACAAATGTACTAAGGGACAAATTAAGAATCCTCTACCTACTCCAGCCCATTCAGCAGAATACAGAAATGTTGGAAAGTTGGAATGCTTTGTCTTCTGGCTGTTGTTTCCTCTTGCTTTAAACAGCCATGTCTTTTCAGTGCTCCAGGCATCCTGAAGCTTACTGACAACCTCCTTCAATTTTTAGGCAGACTTTGTAAATACATGTTTGTGCCCTCCTATAAGTGTGTAAGGCTTAAGAACACTACAAAATTTAAGTTCAGTATTTACATTTGAGAGCCTTCTGCTGAGTTCTGGCCTACAAGAGTCGTGGCATGTCATCTTACTGACTACAGTGGTTATTTTTGAGATTCTTCCTGCATACAGAAAATTCATTGTAGTAAAGCAGGATTGAATTCACCTTTTAAAACAGTAGCACATCAATTTAACAAGACACAATTATTTTTAAATAGACAGGTAGTTCCAATCAAGGAAAAGCAGCAAAAATTAGTTCTTCTTGTAGTATTATGCTGAGAAAAAGCCTGTTTATCTCCTGTTACGGACAAATCAGTAGCCAATTTAATATAAAGTAATTTTATTTTGCCATTTTAAAAATAATAACAGTCTGAAATAGCCACAGTAAAAGAGACAACCTTGATCCCAGGTTATCAAAGTTGGGTGAACATAGAGACGGTCACAAATGAACCAGCTCTCCCCCGTCCACGATTGCCTAGATCCAGTGAGCAGGTTTTGTACATTTTTTTCCTCCCCAGAGGCAGTTTTATTGTTAGTTTCTATCTGAAATACATATTCATGTGTTTTCTTTCTCTGGCCGCTTGGTCCTGAATGCTTCCAGAGTTGGATGCCTAAATGGAGTTCCTAGAAATCAGTATTGGGATGCTGATGGCAACATTTCTGGGTCTTCTTCTTCTAGATTGGTATCATGTTTTAATCACCAGAAGAGGCAGGTGGCTCTTCTTTGATGGATGGGACATCTCTTGTTTGGCTATTCCTTTTGGTTGCTAATCTGGGCTTCACCCTGCTATTGTCTGGAGTCTCTACATTTGCAAATCAGTCTTGGCAAACAGGACGGTTTCCACAGCTTGGTGGAAACCCTCTGCTTTTAATTACAGTTTATAGTTTATAACATATAGAACATGAATTTATCTCAAAATATCTATCACATCTCCAAATACAGGAAAGATCAAAAAAAGGGCTATTAAAATGCCTCTGTAGTATTAACCTCTTAGAATCACTAGATTTTTTTAAAGATCAAACTGAGGCCACTGGAATTTCTTTGTTTTCAAATCTTCTTCCACTGCTAAGCGCCAAGTCTGTACAAGTAGGCTTTTACTTCAATTAAAAGGACAGCATTAATAAATCAGTTTCTTCTTATTCCTCAAGACATTTACTGTCACTGATCTACACAGCACAGCATGTATTTAATGCAAATGTCACCAGCTTTTAAAAAAACACTCTCTCTACATTGAAATAATGCCCAGGTTGCAAACAATATCAGTATTTATGTCTGTAAACACAGAGAGAAACACACACATACAATTAGTGGCTCACTTGCAATGGTGGAATGATTCTAACTCATTATGAAGACCACCACTGCAGTATCTTAGAGAGTAAGTTCTGAGTCTCATCCATAGAAAGTTGGATGGATCATAACAGTACATCTCCCTTTTTGTCAGTTACAGACCTTAATCACCAACACTTCAGGAATACAGTATACACAGCGTGATATGTGACCTAAAGTTAATTCGTGTTAAGTATTGTAATATATAATATAAAGGTGATTCGTGTTTGGTCTAAATTAAGCTCTGTCAAATATAAAGTGTATTTAGGGTTAAAAACTGAACTGTGAGAGGGGGACACGATGGTTGAGAGACAGGGAGGTTCCCTGCCAGGGAAAAGCCTCAGGACAACCATTAACTCAGTGAATGGAAGAGATGGTGAGATAAACCGTGTCTCCCCCAGAGATAGACCTGCTAACGACCTAGTGATTAAGAGAAGATAGATATCTTATCTGTTCCGGCCTGGTTTAACATTTCCAAAACCTTCTCCAAACCCGGCAATCATAACATTGTTTTACTTGGAGCACCTATTCAACCGACCGGGGACCTGAACGTGAATACCTAATGAAGCTACCGAAGCAAGAGCGCTAAGGTCACCGTCCACTCTCAGCGAAAGACTGTATAAAATTCAGCAGCTCTGGGCACACATTGTGAACAGAGTGGATACGGAGCGATAGATTTTCTGCGTTCACCCAGAGTCGAAACATCGGGGTTCGACACTGTTCCTTTTAATTGTGGCTGTTAGAGACTGAACTTAAGTCTCAAAATAAAATTCTAAAATTTTAATTTACGGAATTGGGCTTGTTCATTCATTACATACATATCTACTGTACTTCTAGCCTGAAACCACATATTAAGGAGTGAGCGATTATCTTGACTGTAACGGAATGCCATTACATTATGCCACTCCTTAGACACCAGCACAGAAACACGCTCCAGCTGCCCTTGCCCTCTGCTTTTATAGGCCATTTTACTGGCATACACTCCACAATTCTGATTTAGACTCAGCAATAACATTAGCAAGTACATCAGCGCTGTTTGAGCTGAAACTCTGAGCTCTGGGTGTAATAAATTTTCCAAGCCAAATTCAGTAAATCAAAATTTAGAATTTTATTTTGAGACTTAAACACAGTCTCAGGTAGCCACAATTAAAAGGGACAGTGTCTAATCCCGGGATTTCGGCACTGGGTGAACACGGTAACCGACTCTGTCCACCTGTTACCCACTCTGTTCACAAATTGGGTCCAATACTGCGGATTTTTGTACAGTTCACTGCTGAGAGCTGGCTGAGACCGTAAGACTCTTGCCTCGAAGTAGCTTCATTAGATATTCATGTTTGAGTCCCGGGTCCGCTGAATAGCTACTCAAAAGCAGAGCAATACCGGGCCGGAACAGATAAGATATCGATCTGATGTAATCATAAGATCATCAGGGCCCCCATCTCCCTTTTCTGTCCTTTTGTGCCGTTTCTAAAACGATTCCCGATTCCCGGCAGGAATTCCTCGTGTCCCTCTGTGTAGTTTTCATCTCAGTTCACCCTGTACACACCTTTGAGTTTACTGATCTTAAACCAAACTTAAAGTGGATCAATGTTACATGGTACGTTATTACATTCTGCGGTGAATGAATTACGTATCTTATTACTTAACACGAATTAACTTTAGGACATATATCACACTGGGCCTCTGATAACTGATCACCACTTACCTCTGAATAGGCTGCAATTCTGCTTTCTCTTGTTGCAAAGCTCTGTCACCCATTAGACTTGTTCTCTTCTATCGAGAGGTAACAGAGTTTTTCCAATGATGTGACCAGCTCTCCCATTTTGGTAGATGTCTTTTTTTTCTTCTTTTTTTTTTTTTTTTTTCAGGATAAGAATACCTGGACACCTTGTACTGAAGGCATTACAGTACACATCAGATGTGTATTGAGATTTTAAAGAGTAAGGTTAAAAATTATTTCATGTCAAGAAACTATGATGTAATCAAAACAGAAAGAAAATAACTGAAAACTAACACTTATCCAGAAAAAGAGAGTAAATACTTTTCTTTGTCACAGAAGTCAATGTGGGTGCGCAAAAGGATCGTGTGTTTGTAGAGGTAAAACAGTATTTAAGTAAATAGAAGGATTTTGTTCAAGGCAAACAGAGGGAACTATGAACTACAAACTACAGGCAGAATGGTCATATAATATCTGTTATAAAAAATCTTTGTTATGCTTCATTTTCACAATGTTCAACTTCCAAATGGAAACTCAGCAAAACACTCACAAATGTAAGAACTTTAACTTAGCTCTGTTCTAGGTGTTACACACTTACACAGGGATAAAACATTTACAATGTTTACAATGTACATTTTTACAATATTTACCAAATTGAAGAACTCTTATTTTTCTGCTCAAGAGTTCTCTGTCTCTAGCAAGGCTGCTTCTCTGATGTTCACATGTTAAGAAAATTCTGATTGTGTATTAAGACAAGCCAACATTGCAGTGTGTTAATGTGGCGGTCTATGTGGCAGCAGCTCATTATTTGTCCTGTCAGACAGGACAAATAGGTAGCAGCCAAATTGGTGACTTTAGTCAAAAACGTTCTTAGAGGTCTCAGGTGAATTCTATGAACAGGGATCGTATAGCAAAACACTATTCCTCCTGCTGGAACATTAAATCAGTCAAGTGAAAAAAAAGCTGATGTTCTACTCCTAGGTCCATTGAAATGTTTTTAAGGTGTTATCACATATTTAAAATTTAAACTGCCCTGTTCATTTTTAAAGCAGAATTATTTTCTCTGAATTATTGACACATGGATCTGTAATAGATACTTTTATGTATCCAGATTATTAATATAACAAATTCATATTGCAACATACAAAGTTCCGAAATTTAAAAGTATGGTGAACCTTCAGGGACAGTCAGTTTTAAAATTTCCAAAATTTTAAATACTTGGGAACTTAAAATATCATTAATAAATCTTGCTTAGTTGAATATAATCCCTTCTGATGCAATGTGAGTAGTTAGGTGAAATAAGCAGGGTTTGACCCAATGGTAATATCTACTGGTATTAGTAATTAAGGATACACTGATGATACAAAATACAAATCAGAGACACTGAAATTGGTATGATAAGAAAGAAAATAGAATTCAATGCTGCCTGTTGTGTCTCCCTAACTGCTAATTTGTGGACTGGCATCCTGTCTACAGGCATCTACGCCAGGCATAGATGACCCATTTTTACTCACATATAGCAAATAATTCTGTTGATAGGGACAGTTGGGTTTCCGTTCATTAAACCATATTTCCAGGTGAAATGAAGGGAAATCAGCATTCATTTCCTACAGAGAATTTTCTCTTTCTTTGAAATCTGTCCAGTTGCAGTTTTGTGTGTGTGTGTGTGTGTGTGTTTGAGGAGGTTTGCTCCTCCTAAAATCCCCAAACAAACCCACAAATTAAGAGAATCACCACTGCATACCAGGATGGACACCTGCCTGCACTACAAGAAGCGTCTCAATTCCTTATCAGCAAATCTAGATTCTCCATTTCTTTCTCTTACTGGCCCTATAGGTCTGTTAGATACACTGAAGAAGTGCATGTTTACCTGAAAGTAAAGCAGGAAGAGGTGAAGTATTGCATCTATTTCATTCTCTATGACATTAACCTTCAGATTTATTGCAGGGAAGAAAAACAGATGTCCTGAATTCACTGGACATGGTTTATATCTTATGCCCTTGGACAAATGCAAAATGGCTTCTTTACAGTAACACTTTCACATTTTTTAATATTTTCAGAGCTGGGGGTTTTTTTGTTGTTTTTTAAGTCCATGTTTTATATAGACATCTCTGCCTGACAGAGAAATAGTCACAGAAGAAACACTCCTGCCTCAGAACTTCCATGCCACTCAGCGAGGACAGGAGGGAAGGGTGACTCTTCTTTACAATATATATTTATTGACAACCAGAGGTGTCCTGCAGCAATGGCTGCTGCTTTTCTGCTTCCCTAGCCATTGGTAACTTGACTTCCAGAGGACTTGAACTATTAGGGGCTGATGCTCATCTGCTGTTGTGTAGTAGCTGCAGAGGTGACTCAGAGACAGTTAATATACCTGCATTTGCTCCCAGATACATAGATGCCTGCTAGGCAGACCTGAGGCTGGCAAAGCTATTTTGCACAATGAGCCGGACACAGCTGGATGAGAAGCAGGCTGAAGTCCCACAGATCAGCAAGGAAGGGTTAATGTTGTACAGGGAAAGAATATTCTTTTTTTCCCAGAAAGTGCCATATGTCAAAATTGGTAATATTAAATATGGAAGTGACTCTGTAAACACCCCTGGAGAGGTGAATGACTTTAAAAAGCTGGAAAAACCCTCAGTGTTCTGAAACATCTCCATACTTACGTCTGAATCTGTGGGCTGGATAGATCCATCAGTACTTGATTAATCCAGAATCAATAACAAGAAAAGGAAGGCCCAATCTAAGATAGTAAATGTGCTTAGGCTGAGCCCAGCATTGAGCCAGGACTCTGTTTTAGTATAAACTTGTTTACAAAGCATGGAATAGATGCATTTTATATCCTTCTTAGACTCAGGCTTTCCCAACAGTGCCAATATATCCTTTTGACTGGTGTAAAATATAGGTAGTCTCCATTCTCCATGAAACAAGGGTGATATTTAGATTACTTGTCTTTAAGACAAGTTTCATGTTGTGCTGGCTAAGATCCCAGTTCTGTAAAGCATTCACTCAGCTTCAGAAGGGCTTTTTTTACTGGATAGCAAAGGATAGCAAAAATGGAGCACATGGCATTTTTCCATCACTGCTGTCAAATACATGGAAATTTGAGCAACAGCTTTCAAATTGTGAACTAATAAACTCCTCATTCGTTAAAAGCCATTTCGGACAATATCATATGTTTTTATGGCATCTCAAGAAAATCTGAGTTTTCAGACTTAATGTACAACCTGCATGTGGTCTTCTGAGAATGTAATTTCAAAACTTTTGCTACAGTATAATTACTATATAAATTATTTGCCAGAGGGAAATATTTAAAGGGGTCACACATTCCTTCAATTACTTGCTTGGGGAGATTTTACAGATGATCCAGTAACAAGAGTAGTGAACTACTAAGAATATATAATAGGCATTCAAGTATTAAATAAAAACATTGTTCAGTACAGAAATTAATTCATCCTGCAATTGAAATGCAGGCTTGAAATTACTAAAAAATCCTCTATGAGGAATTAGTAGAATGGATGCATTATTTTATCACTATTAACATTTCAAATGAAGAGTTATCCCCTTTAGGGAAGACTGCAGATGATTCTAGTCTGAACTTGAGCAGAGTTGCAACCCTGCCTTCAGGATCAGTAGTAGATGCCTGTTCTTGAAACACTGAAATTAAATAACAAAAGCTGTAGAAGGGAATAAACAAGGAAAATCCTTGTTTAAAAAAAAACTCTTTTGGGAACAGAGAAAGTAAAGTGCTTATGCAGTGAGATGTGAGACGAATGAATTTGTCTTCAGAAACAAGCCCTGAGTCTGCTAGTAGATAAAACTAGCACTGAGAGATAAGAGAAACAATAGGAAGGATTCTACTGATTGATGAATGGAAAAGAAGATACTTGCCTTTACAAACAAACCATAGGTTTGTTTGTAAATGAAATTGAATATTGAAAGATTAAAGCAACAATGGAGAAAACCATAAATCCCATAAAAATTAAAAATTAGTGGGGGGTTATACATTAAAAGGGGAATCTTAGGCATTTCGGGAGGTCTGTACCTCTCGAGTACCTCAGCCAATGGGGAAAGAGAGAGGGAAATGTGGCCAGGAAATTAGGATAAAAAGGAAGCTGCATCCTCCAAAAAAACTGAGAGACCCCAGGGGAAATGCCCCATGGCCTCTCCCTTTATTTGAATAAAGTAAAAGGACTCCTCTGCCTCCTTTTTGGACATAAACCTCTGGTGTTTGTGGATTAATTTTCCTATCAATTTGGGGGCCCTCCTCTGGGATATTTCCACCATCTGGGGCAGCGGGCAGCAAGCGGAGCTGAAGGTGCCCCTCACCCAGTTTCGGTGATCAGTTCCCCTTGGTGGCGGCCAGCACTGGGTGATCGATTGGGTTCCCAAGACTGTCCAGGAGACAGACGAGTGGCAGACCAGGGGGGGTCCGTGAAGAGTCCACAGCGAAGAACCACTGAAAATCTCACCAGTGAGTAAAATGGGATCTTAGGGGAGCAAACCTGGGAGGGCGTCCATGGAGGGCAGCACAGGTAAACCTGAGAGAGCACCCATGGAGGGTAGCACAGGTGAAACACAGCACCCATGGAGGGTTGCTAGGGTAAAGTCGGGAAGGGACCCCGGCAAAAGGGATGACGATCCCATAATACCCCTGGAGAGTCCCTTGGGGACAATGCTGAGGTCTTGGGACAGACCATGCATTCACCCAGACGTAACTATGGAAATGACGGTAAAATATTGTTATTTTGTGTGGCCGGAGTATAAGTTGCCAGAGGGGCTTATGTGGCCACCTTATGGAACAGATAGGATTTGTTTGTGTAGTATTTTGTTGAAGTATTTAGAAGAGAATTGGAAAGGATGGATTGAAAGGTAATGTGGATTGATATGGTTTAGACAAGCAACAAAAGAAATCCATATGTTAAAGAAAAAGGGAGAAGAGGAAAAAAGGAAGGAAAGGGGAACTGGTGAGAATTGGGATGTTCTTCAGTACCTTCCCCTGTCTTGTCCTCCAGTGTTGCCAGCTGAACTAGGACCAGCTGCAGGTCCCCTGTATTCTCAATTCCCAGAGCAAAGGGATCAGGAGAATGTTGTTCCTATGGCCCCACCTGAGAATAAGAATGGTGTAGGGGGAAGGGAGCAGCCTATCATACCATCACATAGATCCAGAAGAGGAAATCAATTGAGCACATCAGAACCCCACCGGACCCAAGAGACAGAGGTACATCAGATGCCACTCTGCCAAGTTCCTTTGAGGGGTCAGGGGGGAGACATTGGGTTTGTAATTGTACCACTTACTACCCAGGATATAAGGGGGTTGAGAAAAGAATTACCCCCATATTTGGATGATCCCATAGGGGTGGGGAAAAAAAAAAAAATAGAAGAATATTTGGAAAATGCAGATTATACATGGAAGGATTAGGAATTTCTCCTGAAGATTTTATTTGGGTCATCAGAGAAACAAATGATTCTGCAGGAGCTTGGCAGCTGTGGGAGGATGAACATCCACAATGTAATAAATCGACAAGCCAAATTCAATAAATCAAAATTTAGAATCTCTATTTTGAGACTTAAACTCAGTCTCCAACAGCCACAATTAAAAGGGATAGTGTCGAACCCGGGGTTTTGGCACTGGGTGAATGCGGTAACGGACTCTGTCAATCTGCCACCCCCTCTGTTCACAAATTGTGTCTAGCATTGCCGGTTTTTATACAGTCTTTCGCTGAGAGTGGACAGCGACCGTAGAACTCTTGCTCTGTGGTAGATTCATTAGGTATTCATGTTCAGGTCTGGGGTCCATTGAATAGATCCTCAGAGTGGAACAATGCCATGAGAAACCGGAGAAGGTTTGGAAATGTTAAATCGGGCCGGAACAGATAAGATACCAATCTTATCCAAATAGTTCGATCGTTAGAGTGCCCATCTCCCATTTTCCGTTCTTTTAGTTTTTTTGTTTGGTTATCCCGAAGCAGTTCCCAGCAGAAATTCTTTCTTTCCCCCAACCCTTGTGTCCCTCCATGCAGCTTTTAGTCTTAGTTAACCCTAAACACACTTTAGGCTTACAGATCTTAAATCAGACCGAACGCAGATCAATTTTATATTGCATACCATTACATTTCACCGTGAATTAATTACATATCACATTACCTAACACAAATTAACTTTAGGTCATATATCACACACAAGCAGCAGGGGCGGTTGGACCTAGTGTACCTACAGTGGATGATGTCATCCCCCAGGTGGACCCCCAGTGGAACCCAAATGAGGAGACCAGTCTGGCTCTCCTCCGCGATTACCGTGTTTATTTGATTAGGGCAATTAGACCAGCAGTTCCCAGAACTAACAATATAGCTAAGGCTATGTCCTTAGAACAGGTGAAACATGAAAGCCCCACTCATTGGTTAGAGAGGATTAAAAAAGCCTTGCAGAAACATGGGGGGATGGATCAGGAGGGACCAGCCTTTGACACACTGTTGAAGGCACAGTTTGTTACAAAGGCCTGGCCTGACATATGGAGAGAGGTACAGAAAGATGAAAAGTAGGAGAACAAGCCTCTAGAAGAACTAGTTTGAAAAACACAGCAGATATACATGAGGGATAAGGAAAAGGTAAAGGCTAAGGCAAAAATGTTGGCAGAGTTTTTGTAGCCATGGAAAAATAAACAACAGGGTCCAAGGGGACCCCCGGGACAGAGGGGACAGGGTCAGCCCCAGGGAAATGGCAGAGGCATTCCCTCCTCGGCAGAGGGGAGCCGACCCAAACAGCAATGGGGAAGGAACCAGTGTGCTATCTGTCGGGCAGAAGGACATTAGAAAAGGGAGTGTCCTTAGAAACAGCTGGACCCTCAGGGGAAGGAAGTCCAGAGGATAATGGAAATGGATTGTTAGGGGTGTCAGGGGCTCCCATTATATCAAGGACCCACCACTCAGGAGCCCTTGCTAACTTTGAAGGTGGGTCCATATCGAGAGGAAGTGTGTTTTCCGGTAGATACAGGGGCCTCTCGATCCATTTTAAATTTTATACCTGGTGGGGGAATTATCAAAAAGATCATTAGTCATCCAAGGAGTGAGTGGAAAGGATGAGGGAGTGTATTTTATTCAACCGCTATTAATAGATGCGAGGAACAGGTTTAAAATACATGTATTCCTGTTTGTTCTTAATTGTGATTGTAATTTACTAGGAAGGGATTTGATAGCTAAAGTGGGAATGCAAATTAGTATTGTAAAAAATGACACAGAGTCCAACACTGTGATATCTTTATGTAAAATGCCTGAGAAGGCTTGTGCTGAAATAAATCCAGAAGTGTGGTCAGCCCCAAGAAAATACAGAAAACTAGACATAGAGCCCCTCCAAATTCCTTTGAAACAACCAGGAGAAGCGGTGTCTAAAAAGCAATACCCTCTTTCAAGGGAGGGAAAGAAGGGGTTACAGCCTGTCATTGAGTCCCTGCTAAAAGCAGGTCTTTTGGAGCCATGTATGTGTCCCTATAACACCCCTATCCTGCCAGTTAAGAAACCAGATAGAACCTACAGAATGGTGCAGGATTTAAGAACAATAAATAAAATTGCCAAAGCAAGGCATCCCACAGTTCCGGATCCCTATACAATCCTAAATCAGATCCCTTCTTCACACCAGTATTATTCAGTACTGGACTTAAAGGATGCTTTCTAGAGGTGTTCCATTACAGATGATAGTAAACAGTATTTTGCCTTTGAGTAAAAACAAGAGGGGGAAAAAAAAGTGTTTATTAATGAGTATTCAAGGGTGATAAAAGGGAAACGATTTACAGGATACTCTATCGTGAATGGAAAGCAACTAAAAGAACAGGGGAGGTTACCGCCCACCTGGTCAGCTTAGACAGCAGAGTTGTATGTGCTTGTGATAGCCTGTGAGTTATACTGGGATAAGACAGTGAATGTTTTTACTGACTCTAAATATGCATATGGGGTGATACATGCTGTTGGGGGTTAAGTTTTCCTGTGGAATTTCACCCCCCTCCCCCCCAAAAGTTGCTAGGAGACTAAATACTGATAGTTAAAGGGTGCTCAACCCGGACAAAGGAAGTTGATCACTTAGTTTTTGGGGGAGGGAAAAGGCTCCCGGGAGCTGAGGGTGGTGGGCTCGTGGCTCTCAGTTTTTCCGTGGAGGACAGTCAGGTGATGGGTAGCTGCGTGGAGTCCATGATTAACGGAGGAGTCTGGTCCTGGGAATTCTATCATCTGTTGAAGCACCCAGGAATTCGGAGTTTCTTCACTGCCCTGCTGGATTTTGGGTCAGCCCGGGTCCAGCCGCTGCGGGTTTTCTGGCATTGCTCGGGACATCACCTGGCAGGACATCCTCCTGCCTGCCGAGGACAAATCCACTGCTTCCAGCTATCAGGGCCGGAGTTCCCACCGTTTACCCTCGGGGTTCTTGGTTCTGTTTTACTATTATTATAATTGCTGCTGTTGTTTGTCTGTCCTGTTATAGTTACTAGTAAAGGACTGTTATTCCTTTCCCCATAGCTCTGACTGAAAAGTTTATTTTAATCTTCCAAATTATAATAACACGGAGGGAAGGATTTGAATTCCTCATTCCTAGAGATGCCTGCCTCTCCCTAGCAGACACCTGTCTTTTCAAACCAGGACACATGCATTTGGGAAATTATGGGAAGAAAGAGGTTTATTAATGTGCAGGGGAAAGAAGTTAGTTGAGAACTTAATCTCTAGCCTGTTAGAGGTGGTGAATTTACCAAAACAGGTAGCAATAATTCACATTAAAGAGCACCTAACAGGGTACTCAGAAGAGGCAATAGGAAACTGACTGGCTAATGAAGAAACTTGAAAAGCTGCATTGTCACCAGAAATCTCTAAGATCCTCCCCTTGCTCCCAGTAACTGCATCACTGCCAGAGAAACTGTCTTTTCCACCAGAAGAACTTGAGATAATTAAAAAGAGTGGGGCAGAGGAAAAATGGGGTAATTTGTTTACAAGGGATGGCAAACAGTAGATACCAAAAGCTTTAGCCTTACAGTTATTAAAACAACTCCATGAAGGGAGCCACTGGGGCTCTCGAGGACTAGCAGAAGCTTTCCTCAAAATGTATGCTGCTGTGGGTCTTTTTACCCTGGCAAAGTGAGCTATTGAAGGTTGTTTGATTTGTGCTAAAACCAATAACAGAGTTACAAAGAAACTTGCCAGGGGAAGGAGACCTTGGGCTATACGTCCCTTCCAGAGATGCCAGGTGGATTTTACCGAAATGCCACGAGTGGCAAGGTTTAAATACCTTCTGCTAATAGTATGTCAGTTAACAGGGTGGCCAGAAGCATTTCCAGCCATTTCAGCAACTACAGGATCAGTTATCAAAGTATTTTTGGAACAAATAATTCCAAGATATGGGATTGTAGAAGCAATAGACTCAGATAGGGGATCTCATTTTACAGGAAAAATGCTTCAAGGAGTTATGACTGCTGTAGGGATAAGATGGAATCTCCACAGCCCCTGGCATCCCCAGAGTTCCAGCCAAGTGGAGAGAATGAATAGAGAAATAAAGAAACACCTTTTGAAGCTAGTAATAGAAACTAAGGCTCTTGCCACTGGCTTTAGCAAGGATAAGGGCTAGACCCATGAGAGATATTCAGTTATCCCCCTTTGAACTGATGTTTGGAATTCCTTACCCTTACAATTCCCAGCCTAGTGGGGGCATAGAGATAAGTGATGTCTATTTAAAACAATATGTGGCCAGGATACTGCCTCTTCTGAAATCCCTTTGACAGGAAGCTCAGCTGGCACAGACCCTACCTTTGGACTTTGCTATTCACAACATCCAACCAGGAGACTGGGTCCTAGTTAAGGAGTGGAAAGAAGCACCACTAGTGGCTAAGAGGCATGGACCTTTCCAAGTGTTGCTGACCACAGAAACAGCCATCAAGGCAGCAGAAGTGTGGACCCACCACACTCGGGTCAAAGTCTCTAAGGCCCCAGAGATTTGGACATCTCAGCTGGAAGAGAAGCATGGGAAGCCACGACTGACACTCCGCAGGAGTGGACTGGAGCAGTAGCCAGTGCGTCGACATCGGGGGAAGCCTCGTGTGCCTACCCACAGAGTGCCTGCTGAAATAGTTTGTGTGAGCATCCCTCCTCTCGGATCTCCAGTCACTGAGGGCCAATCCTTGCTGTCATTGTTTTCTTTATGTTAAGATGTTTCTGTGCCTTCACTCACCACAGGTGGTGTGGAGAACAACGTGAAATTGAAAATTAAGTTAGGAGGTTAGATTACACCATTAGAATGTTTCTCTTAATTATCTTACCTCTATATTATCAGTTAGGTTGGGGTCAAAAGTGGGAAAATCATTTTTTAAACTTAGGAGGAGAAGTAGCAAAAACCTTTAACCTTAAGAAAGTTAGCTCATGTACCGGTCCAAACATGGAAAAGATGGGAATAGGACATGTTTTCATGGTTACCCAGTGGACTATGGGTTAAACAAAGGCTTTTCTTCCTCTTATGTGCGGTAGCAACTCTTATCTTTTTACCATGCATGATCCCTTGCTTAGTACAACTTAATTCAACCCGTGATCAAAGGGATGCAGGTAGCAGCCATGCCTGCTGATCCAGAGATGGCTACAAAAAGACAGAAATTGATGTCACTGCAAATAATTGCAAAACCAAAAAAAGACCCAAGAACAAAAAATTAAATCAATGATAACTAAAATTTGTAAAGACAATTATTAAAAATAAGAGGAGGGATTGAGAGGAATGAGATCTGTCTTTACAAACAAGCTCTGAGTCTGCTAGTAGATAAAACTAGCACTGAGAGATAAGAGAAACAATAGGAAGGATTCTACTGATTGGTGAATGAATGGAAAAGAAGATACTTGCCCTTACAAACAAACCATAGGTTTGTTTGTAAATGAAATTGAATATTGAAAGATTAAAGCAACAATGGGGAAAACCCATAAATCCCATAAAAATTAAAAATTAGCAGGAGTTTATACATTAAAAGGGGAATCTTAGGCATTTTGGGAAGTCTGTACCTCTCGAGTACCTCAACCAATGGGGAAAGAGAGAGGGAAATGCGGCTGGGAAATTAGGATCAAAAGGAGGCTGCGTCCTCCGAAAAACTGACAGACCCCAGGGGAAGTGTCCCATGGCCTCTCCCTTTATTTGAATAAAGTAAAAGGACTCCTCTGTCTCCTTTTTGGACATAAACCTCTGGTGTTGGTGGATTAATTTTCCTAACAGATGGAGTGAAAAGCCTTGAAAGTAATTGATTTGAATAAGGTACAGGTTCTGAGATGTGTGGCCATTGTGGAATAATCACCAACACAAGTCAGTGCTACAGTCACTGCCTCCATTTGTCACCAACAGGTAAACATGGGTTACCTAAACCATCTTGATGAGAAAATTTTGGTTGATATTGACATACCATAGTAGAGATAATGAGAAACTTGTAGTAATTAAATTATTTGTCCTGCTCTGTGGTAGCTCAAGCTGTGTTTACTAATGTTTTTCTACATAAGCAAAACAATTTTTTCTACACAGGGAAATCATAGCTGCTGTGACAGAGGTTGAAGAAGTGCTGAAAGAATTCTCTAGAAGTCTTGACAAAGAAATAATTTGGCCTGACTCATCTCAAGGAGCTTTACATCATGAGAGAAGATAACATAATTGCTTCTTCAATAAAAGGAATGTTCCTCAGACTGAGGGACTGAACTGGGGTGCCATGTGTTCTACCACATCACAACTTTTGCTAAACAGTGATGAAACTACAAGTGGAAGACTGTGCTTCATTCTGTCCAAAGATGGTTGCCCAGCATCCAAGCATCTTCTTTGTTCCTGAAGGTATGGCCTCTACAGACAACTTATTCCAAGGGGTTTTTTTTCCTGTCAAAATTTACTTATATTTTCTACTTTGTGGAATTCACTTTTTTTGACAGATTTCTCTCTGCATCCAAACTCCAGTATGGGCCATGGTTTTAGAAGTTAATCCTAGCAGTTTTGGTTGATGAAGACTCTGAGATGCCTGAAACTACAGAACAAAAGGACTTTGGAAAGATGTGTTGAGGAATATATCTAGCACAGATAGCTTGGTTTGCAAGATGCAGATTGAAATGCAGATTGAGCTCTGGGTGGGAACTCAGACAAGAGACCTGAACTGCTGATGCTTTGCATAACAAAAGGCACAAAGTCTGGTGTAGGCCAGCCAGGGGCAAGAGGAGATGTGAAGTGACAATTTTTGCATAACAAAGGGCAGGATGATCGGTGCTGTCGACCAGGTGAATGGACACTGGGAGAAACAGCAGGAGCTGAGGACTCAGGAGGAAGAGTGAGGCTTGAGCTCACTTGGACTGCGAGGGGATAAAAGCCCAGGGGTTCCTTTGCTCGGGATCCTCCTTGGAGGCAACAGCTCTGGCAGTTTCTGCATTACTGCACTGTGAATGAATTGTTCTGTGGCATGAAACATCTGAGACTCTGTCCTGGGAAGTCTCCTCTGGCTGTGAGAGCGGGGGGAGCAAGGATTCAAGCAAGGTTCCCTATGTGTCACTGGAGCCTTTCATCGAAGTGTGTCACCTGCTGTGAAGGGGCTTCTGTCTCAGCAGCGACAGTCTCTGGTAGTGGGAGAGTGACTGCCAGAGTATCATGAACGTTCAGACTGAGAAGTCTCTTTAATAGTTCTGGAAAGCCCCTGAGACATCTGAGTTCCTATTTTAGAAAATTCACCTCTATATATGGCATTATACTAATACACAACCAAACACACTCTTCTAAACTTGTTAAGAATGCATAAATTCCTTGGATGAGGATGTGCTATGTATCATCATGCTCTCTATTATTCATCTTGAATTACGCTTTTACAACCAAATCAAGCTATGCCACTTGAGTCTCCTAAAGGTACACCCTTGGTACTACAAAAAGAGTTGTGTTGCTATTGCACCTCTTCTGTACGTGCCCACTTCTTAGAAAGAAAAAAATGTGTTACAGTTACTGCATTCTCAAAAAATTAGAACAGGCTGTAAGCTGAACATGGTTCAGATGTCTCATTTTATGTTTCTCCATCCTGCACATGCACCCACTAGAAACACACTGATACCCCACGTCAGGTTTCTGAAAATAGATACCCACTTCAAATGATAGTATGTTTTTTGTACAGAAAATTAAAAACATTAGCGTCTTTGCATTCATACTTACAAAACTTTAATAGAAGAAGTATTCTAGTTTTTGATTTCTTAGAATTTTTAGGAAGAAAATCTGAACCATTTAAACCCACTATTACTTTTCAATAGGAAAACAAACCCTGAAAATTACTGTAAAAAGAGCAGCAGGTAGGTTTCCAGGCAAAGCTAATGTAATGAATAACGGTTCCATATTCACGGCCAGTATTTACTCTTTGGCTCATTGCCATGTGGAGGTGAACAGGAATCTCCCAGGGTGTGTGAGACTCACATCTACATTCCCCCTCTTGGTCATCGGTTGAAGAAGAATATTGGGATATGAGAATCCCGGAGGTACCATCACATGCTACATGTGAATTGCATAGCCACACATTCCTTTCTCTATACTTACCATGCTCCCCAAATTATGGAATTACCTTCCTGGTGTGATTCTGTATATTTATGTGCCTCCAGTGTATTTTCTTCATTACCCCACAAATTGAAAATGCTTCCATTAAATAAGGGCTACATGAAGGAAGTTTCTTGAGCAACAGACATCTGGATATAGTTTTTCCCCTCAACCCTTATACATGGAAACTACTCCTCTGGGATAAGAAAAGAAATATGATAGGCAAAGAATGAATAAGTTCAGTTGAGAATTAAGTTTACATGGACTGCACTCCTCATTTTTCCAGCTGAAATAAATAAGTAAATTGCACATGGATATTGTGTAAGGTTTTGTTTCAAGAAAACTAATTATAGTGCGATGATGAATTTACAGCATGCCTCTTGATGCAGAGTCTTGAGATGGCATATAAGAATCTGTCCTGAGTCTTCAAGAAGAAATAGTCAATACGCAGGAAGGAATAAATCAACTGAAATTTGAACATATATATAATTTATCCTATGCATTCCTAAATACCCTTTTACAGAAAATTTTTCATTAGCAAACTTCTTTGAGAACTTTTTCTCATTTTTATTGTGTCAGAATTTGTTTTTTATTTTTCCTTAGAATGTGAACACCTGCTCCGTGCTGCACCTCTTGCTGAATAGGGTAAAATGATTCCTTGCTCTGCATTTGAATTTACCATTGCAAAAGAGCAGATGAAAAATATAGCAACACTTTCCCACAGTGTGCTGAGGGTTATATCTAACCCTAACAAACATTGTAATATGTCACTACATAACTTAACCAGCTGTTATGTCCCTTGGATATCCAGTTCCATGGCAACCTGATGTTCTGAAAAATTAAACTTCTGGGCTTCTTTCTGTAATATACAACCTCTTTTCACCAGATTTTTGTTCTGTGGTAGCAACCTGGAGGTAGCAGAGTTGGCTCTGTAAGTTTTGTACTGATCTTTCTTAAACAATGTACATATATATTTTTATTTATATAAATCATTGGTTCTGTAGCCTTCTAAAAATGCTTTTCCTTTACCACTAAAGGTTTTGGATCTTGGTTTTAAGTGCTATTACATTGTGGGCCTTGAGTAGAATCAACTTTTCTGAAGACTTAAGTGATACTGAAAGAAATCCCACAATATTAATTCCATCTTAACAACTATCTCCCTATCTCCCAAATAAATAGAGATTACTCACTTGCTATTTCATGCTCTGAAAATTTCATCTTTTCTGCTGTGATGATAGATAGCCACTATGTATTTTAATTTGAGTTTCAGCTAAACTACTTTCTCAGTTTTCACTGTTCAATTTTTCAGTACTTCATATCAATTTTCTCATCTATGTCCTCTCTGGGCCTACCCCAGGCATTCAAACAATGCTTTTATACCATTTTTTCATTGCAGTACTATAGATAGTTAAATATAACCTTATTTTTGGTAAACCTGGCCTTCCATATAATGTTACAATATTTTTGCTTGACATCATTTGTCTCTTGCACTAACTCTTTCATTCAGCACTGAGCTGACTTAAATTTGGGGATGGGAGCAGGGGAAGGAAAAATCTTTCTGAAGATAACCTTAAAAAGGTTTCTGTATAATGATCTCTTTCTTTCTGAGCTAGGAGTTGAGCTGCTGCTTGCTATTGATACTGAACTAATAACCTGGCTAGCAAAATAGTTCTCTCTCCCAAAATCTTGCAAAACTTGATTTAGATAGCCTTCCTACAGACTGCCTGTGCATTTCATTAAAAACATTAAGGCAATAACTAATTCACTGTAAACTCCTGTGTTTTGAACACGACTAATGCACCCAGAAGTTTATTGTCCCTGATGATGTCTCTTTCATTTTTCATCTGCTCCACATTATGTTTTTTTATTAGTGGCAGTGGCATTGTAATGGTTTTCATGTTGTTATAAAGACATTCAAAGGTGCTTACAGTCAAAGGAGTTATTTTCTTCTAGAAGAATATCAGCAATATGTCGTAAGGTTTTCTCATCCTGGGGGTATGATTTCCCAATTCTTTACTTATCTTTGTTTGGTCTTATCCTTTCATTGTGCTCTCTTGGAGAATACTTGAAGATTTTGCTTGAGTCTAACCACACAGAACTCTTTTAAATTTCACTTTAACATAAAAAATAGCCTGTCAGTGGTCCTGATCTCAATAGCTTCTTCTATTTTCACTAGTGTCAGTTAGGATGATTTTTTTTTAATCTGCCTCACCGCAGCTGTAAATTTCACATACAGTTGTTTGTGGCTCCAAACCCAGAGTACAAAGTCCCTGCACTACATTTCAGCAACTCTTTTTTTATTTTCATTTTTTGGCATCCCCTTTAATTCCTTAAACACATTGGGGTTTTGTCTGTGTTACCACGTTCAATGGTCCATCTATGTTCAAAATCATCTCAGACCAGCTATTGTGTAACAGCTGTTTTCTACAAGGTTTTCCCTAGGGTCTTTCCATTCTTATTTCTGTTTTCCTGCATCTAAAGCACTGATAAAAAGATATAGAAGCTAAAAGTGTCCTACTTGTCCATGACTACTCCACCCCTTAAATTAAGAAATTAAGTCCCTCCATAGAGGGAAGAATATAGGCTTCTGTGGGAACTATGGAGGATTGTCTTAAATTGATCATGATAATGGAGTTAGGTAGGAGTACAGACTTAATATGGAACAGCAGAAACACATCCTTTTTCTGTTTTTGTAACCTCTACTCTGAATACATGTACACTGGGAAACCTTTAGTAGAGTGATCAGAGAGAACTGTTAAAGCTTGAATGGCCACAGCTATTTTGCAATGCCAAGAGAAGGAATCCTGCTCCTTCCTCCTGCACAAGTAGTTGTGCAGCCATGCAGTGAAGTCAATCGTGGAACTAGGTGACATGAAGAAATTAGTAAGATTGTTATTTTTGATCTGCACATGCTCTTTATTTAGCTAACCTTGTAGTCACACAGACAACTGTGCTGGAACAAGAGAGTGCGTGCAAGTCGTGGGTAACTGAGAGTGGGGCTGATTCTTCTGACAGAAGGACAGATACTTCAGCTTGAAGTATTAACAACTGAAGCAACTGAAGCAACTGAAGTGAATGAACTGATTCAGCCCATTTGGAAGAGTCTTCAGACTTCAGAGTCTCTTCTACAGGTAAGTATTTGATATAAAGTAAATGTGTGAATTGAGCAGGAATATTGAAGAAATAATCATTGTAAAATGAGCTGATAAAGCACATATTCCTTTTGCAAACAGTTCTTGAGCCAGGGCTGAAGGTATTTCCTGTTAATTTCCTTAGTGATGTTTTATTAGTGTTGTTCAAATGGGTTGTTGCAGCTCTTGAGAATAGATTGTCTGAATTTCTACTGAGAGATTTCTGCTGTTTATGGAAGGAGTTTAAAATTTATTTATTCTAAATTTGTCCTCTCCTAATTTCCTTGGTTCTAATAATGTGTTACCGGATACATTCAATGTTTCACCATCACTTATTCACTTATTCAAGCAATAGCTGGAATCAAATATCAGCATTAGAATCAAACAAGTTTTTGTATAGAACATGGTCCATCGAATATGTAAACTTAAAACCCAGTCCTTTTTCCTATATTATTTTGATTTCAGAGTTTAACCTCTTTTCTAGTGCTCTTAACATGTTTCCTCTCTATTTTTCTTTAAATCAGACAAACCACAGCCAAGTAAAGGATGGGCCTTTGTAGCTTTGCCTGAATGACTCCACCAATAAATGCCAAATAAGAATGCATACAGAGCTTGTGAGAAGAGAAAAAGAAAAAAAACTTTCACTAGCTGCAGGGTCACAATAAATATCCAAAGATTAACTGTATTTGTACATTAATCACATTCAAATTCAGCTTAGCTCCTCTTAGCTGTATTAAGTCTGTAAGATTTATAAGAACAAGCAGTAGAGAACCTGGTTACATGGACAAGCTCAAAGCTCATTTTAATACTAGAAGACAATATCCAATTAAAAATTAAACATATTTTTAGCTAAGTTCTTTGAGGGCTTATATTTAGTTGATTATTTTGTTGATTCTTTTTTCAGCTTGGAAGTGTGTCTTCATGAACGTAGAAAGTTACATACATATTCTGATGCCATTTTCTATAATTGCTTGATGATTAATTACTCAACACACATTTACGATTCCAAACTGCCTCCCAGTGGTCAGGAAAAAAAAAAATTAAGAACTGCAAACAAATTCTTGTAATACTCTATTCATATCTCCCTAATAAAGAGCTATTTTGGAACAGCAAATTGAGTAACTTTCAGGGTAAATATGGACTTTAGTAAAGGATGTAAACAGCTTCGATGCAGAGATTTCAATAAATATTAAAATTTGTATTTTTAAAACTTGGTCTATTTAAAGCTAGCACAACATCAATAATCATATACCTGTAATATGATATCATTCACAGATTCTGTCTGTATGGTTCAGTAACTTAACTTCAGCAAGTACAATGGTGTAATTTCCATGGCTGTATACCTTTCTTGTGGGTTGTTTTGCACCCGTATGTTGCTGTATAATTTCTAACCATTTTTCCCATATCCTAACTTGCTAGTTTGGGGGGGTTTAAATTCTCATTTGTAATTTTTCTATTAATTTGTGAACAACTTCTTTCAAGCAATATTGTTGGGCCATTAGCTATACACTCATCAATGCCAGAGTTCCATTTTCAGACCGAATTTACAAAAATTATCCTTATTTGTGCAGCTTCAGACTTCCATGGGATCTGTTCTGGGAATCCCTTGCCAATGAACTCATATGTCGTTATTATGTCTCTTCCTTGGGATATTGAAAGATGTTCAGTGCAGCTACAGAAGAAAAAGGTTTTAGATTTCACTCACAAGTTCAACCCTTCAGGTACAAACATTCACTGATTACCATACATCAAGCAAAACTTAACCAAAGGAATGTGAACTGGGATATTTAGGACCAGACATTCAAACAGCAAATGCCTACACTTTGCAGTGTTTCTTGTTACCTACTAAACAGAAAAGTAAGTGAAATACAATGTGAAACACATCAACTTGAACAGGAATCTGCTTCCAAGAAATTTTATCAAAAAAGTAGTACCTCTTAGACACTGGATTATGTTTTCATCTGCTAAATCATGGACAGACCTATTAAATTAAATAGGTACTAGGCTGTTTATTCATTTTTGTAATCTTTTATTTTTAAAACATTAACTGCACAGGATCCTCAGAAAGAAAAAAAAACTAAACAAAGCCTGGCTGAAAGCCAAGTTGGAGAATGACAAGGGAAGGAGAGCGAGAGATCCATAAACTAAGGGTAAACTTCTTCCAAATGAGGTTGTACAGCCATGGGTATAATTGCGCATTCCACTTGAATCCTTTTCATATGTGTTTTGAACACAGTTCTTACTGCAAAACAATTTTCTTTTTTTCTTGAATACTGCATACCAACATGATACACAGCCTCTATTATCTAAATACTCCAGGGAACTGTTAGAACAATTTACTGACTGCTTGTTCTGAGTAACAGTTTTAATTGTTTTCAAATATTATACTTGGGTTTTTATTCAACTTCTTAGTTATGTTTTGTGGACATGGAGGAATGGAACAGTTGCATAAATACTACGCACATTTTTTTCTCCACAGCTCTACTTGGGCCCTAATTTATTATTATGAAACTCCCACATTAAGAACTGAACCAAAAAAAAGTTTGTTTTGTAGGAAGATAACAACCCCTTTTTTCTTCTATTGCTTTATTAGTTGCATATATTTAAAGTATTGTAATTGGCCCATGAGAAGTGAGAATGTAGTATCATTCCTAAGACACCTTTCTTTTATCACAGTAAAGTCAGACACAGCCTTCTGCAGTTATAACAAGGAGAGGCACTTCAAGATGAGAATTGGGTGGTTCCCCTTCTCACAATATCGGCAAATGAAGACATGGCCTTGGGTCTTTTTTCAGACAGAAGCAGAACTTGGGCTGGAGGAGGGGGTTGGCAGTGCCATCATACCTGCTGCCCCTCATTACTCCCTGATGCTACACCACCCACCTGCAGATTTCTGCAAACCTCTCTTCAACCTTTTGGGTTTTGGCATGAGAAGTATCTGGTGAAAGAAATGAGCTTTCTGAGAGTCAAGTGCATTTTGAAGGAGCATTCTCTTTTTGGCAGTGGTTTACACACAAGAACTTACACTGAGACAGTACGTTCTCATCACCAGGACATCATGCTGATCCATGAATAAGCTAATCTCCTGAGTTTCTTCAGATGTGACTGACTTATTGTCACTGTGATTCAACAGAAAACAAGGACAAAAATACACTGGTTTGCACCTTAGATGACAAGGAGAGTCACATATTACAAACTCATATTCCAGCATAAACAAAGAGAGTCTTTAGGTCAACTGTTCTGTCCTGAGTTATAAAAGTGCTGTATGGGACAAACAACCACACGCTTAGTGTCTTGAATTCTTCCCTGCCTTCCTCACTCAGTCTTTCAACACCGGGAAATGACGACCCTCCCCTAGCAGAGAGTAGTGGAGGAGTAACGACCTGGCTGTGTTTGAGTCGCATAACCTGACATGTGCCTGTACTTTCTGATGACAGGAGACTGGGAATACACAAGACAGAGAGTCAAACAGACTTAATTAGCATGGCTGGTTTGATAACCAAGATGCCATGGCAGGAACAAACAGAGCCTTGAAGATTATAGAAGATGAGATTAAACCTGCTTATGGGAAGAGATTCAATCGACCCTATGCAAGCAAAACATGTTGTGAATGTATGAGTTGTATGGATGTTTTTTCAACCTGATTACTGTAGTGGAAAATTATTAACCTTCTTGAAATGGTATATAAGTTTTTGGAAAACCTCAGTAAAATTGAATTTTGATCACTGAATCAGTCTTCCTGTCTCTTTACCAATCATCAACAGGAGACAGAATTGTTCCCACCCTGTAACCCCAGCTCTCCGTTCATGGGGTTGCCTCCTCTACTTCTGAGGATGAGGAAGGGCTCTTTCTTGGCAAGGCTGAATGCACTTGTGGGGTTGAGTGGGGCTGGACAGAAGAGGAGCTGTCTGTACACTTATTGTCCTGTTACAGTATGTGACCAGGAACACTGGGCAGCACTAGAAGGGAAAGAAACAGGCTGCAATCTTCTCAGGTCCTGGTAAATCCACTGCCAGTTCTGGTAATCACCCTGAGGTAAACATTTTCTGTCTTGCAAAGGCATCACATGAGGAAAGACTGCTCCCCTGCAAAACCAGAAATGAATTATGCATCCTTTTTTGTTTCTTTGCACAGGGCATGCTCAACATTACAACTCTGCCACTTGCCTGTGTAGGTTTATTTTGTGAAGTGTGTCTCTGTGTATTTTTGTAGCTTTTTCTTTGGGTTTGTTGCAGTGCAGGGGACACTCTGCAAGCACTTCAGTTTACCAGAGCAACAGCTCTCTACAGCTTGTAAGGATAGGGTGGAGGATGACTGGGTAGTGAGCTACAAGGAATTGCTCCATCTGACTGCTTCATCTGAGGCTTCACAACCAGTTTCCCTGCAGGAGGAGATCCTCCATGCTGAGGAGGGGTCAGAAGAACAGCAGAGTATTCAGCAGAATGTTCAGCAACTGCTTTCTATTATGCAAGAGTTTAAAGGAATGTGAACAGTCTGCTGAAATCCTCCTCATGTGACCAAGATCACAGCAACAACACAGAGCCAAATGAACAACCGAGTTCCTATGTGCTAGTACAAAAACCCAGCTAGAAGAGCATGGTGCAAGTCTGGTTTCAAATATGGTAAATAGGATTTAATCTCAGCAGATTGCTCAGATGGCTGCCTTTCCACTACAGAAAAATATTTTAATTAGATTTCCACATCACCATATTTAGCACATTTTTCCTTTTCACTCAGTATTTTTCAACAGATCCTTGAAAATTCATCTCTATCCTGTGTGAGCTTTAAAAAGTAGAAAGGGGGGGGAAAAACCAAAAAAAAAAAAACAAACCCACCACCAAAAAGAAAAACAAACAAACAAACAAACAAACAAACAAACAAAACCCCCTTGCCCTGTGGAATCTGTGACTGTTGGTTGTTACCTGTGTGTCAGTTCTATGATTTTGTGTTTCAGGGTTAGGATAGGAATATGTCTCATATGCAACAAAACAGGTGGGTATTTGAGCTGAATCATCATAAAAATAAAAATCATAGCAATTGCTTGCAGTGCAGAGATTTTGGAAAGACTAAGGATATAATTATAGCTTCATACAGAAGGGTCCAGCTATAAATTATGTTTCAATATTTGAGTAAAAAGTGAATAATTTCTTTCGTGGAGAAAAAGTGGCTTTCTGTTTCTGGGGCTGTTAGTTTTTCACACTCAAATTGATAAGGACAGACATCTCAGTCATCTGTTTCTCTGCATTAAGCTATGTCTCCCTTTTGGATATAAATAGGTTGCTTTATATCAGCAGGTGTCAAGCCAACTCACTACTGTTTTAAATCTGGCCTTGAAAATAAATGGTGTGTGATGCACCCCTATCAATTAAAAATGTATTTTAGTAGACAGTTTCCAATGTTTGTAATGGGGAAGTTATTTATTATGTTATGTGTTTGTTATCTGTCATGAAGGAGGAAGTCCTGTTTATGAGTTAAACATTTTGATTCTTCTTTTAAGTTTTAAATATGTGCATTTTATGCTAGTATTTATTTGCACACTAATATAATATAATATAATACAATATAATATAATATAATACAATATAATATACTTAACCATGGTAGACATGCAAAAATAGAACAAAAATCTTCTGTGTTGGGCATAGTAGATACTTAAACTACCTAATAGTCTGAGGATCACAGTGATTTAAGGAGACTATATATGTATGCCCTCTTCTATACCTACAGATATATGCATAATTGCAAAGTAACAGCTCCCCTTTGAGAATTAAAGTCTTGTTTCTGATACCCGCACCATCTGGTCAGTAGGAATAATGAGCAAAAACGGCAAAAAGTACCCTTAAATAATACAGATAAAGTGCTTACAAATTCTTGAAGTAAAAGGCACCATTTTCAAGGAAAATGTTCACAAAGTTCTTTAGACTTTGCAGTTTGTTGCAACCAAAATGACACTTTTCTCTAAGCCAGGAAAAAACTCCATTTCATTTCTTTGCAAGCAGAATGGAGTTTCAGAACTTTTTAAGCAATGGATACCAGCACAGGATAGCAAGGAGTTTCCTGGGCAATGACAGAACAGAGTAAACTGGGAACAAAAAGATGAAATCTCCAAAAGTGTCTATTGCTGCTGGCTTGCTGCCTTTGGAATTCAGATTTTATCTTTCCTCCGAGTGTGCTGTGTTCAACAAGGCAGAAACAAAACACAGAAGAGGAGAGGACTACAGTTCAAAAAAAATCAAATAGTAGATATTGAAATTAAGATTGTAAATGTTGTCTTGCTGCAGGAAAATTAATTATTTAGTTGCTTATAGGAAAAGGCTTATACCTTACTCTGAGATGGTAAAATGAGTTCAAATGTCTTGTCTGCAACTGATTACAAAACTGATTACAAAAAAGTAAAATATAATCCTAACAGCATAGTAATTAACCAACTATTTAGAGAACTGCTTGTCATTTTAAACAAATTGCTCTATAAAAATAGTGTAAGTGGTGAGATAAGACTATAGAAAACATTATTACAGGGGGTTTTTTTCCAACAAACATGGATTTTTAATAAAATATTGCTCTTTGTGTGCATAAAAGTATATTCATTTTTGGACTGAGCGGGCCAGAAGGCTGCCCTCCCAAGTATGAGTCAGACGACAGCAATTTTAGAAGTTATTACTGGTTCAAATAGGAAAAGTGTTAGATGACTGTGATTTTCAGACATTTCTTTATGCTATATTTAGAGGTAATTTTAAAGTTCAGCTACCCTTTGTAAGGTGGTGTGGTTGTTGTTGTTATTATTATTGATGATGATGATGATGATGACGATGATGATGATGATAATAATAATAATAATAATCATATTCTCTCAAAAAAGTATAATGATAGATTAAAACTGGAGGCTAGCTGATGTGTAGGGCTCCTCTTAAATCTGGCCTGATGACTATTAAGTTTTGCTTCAGGCCTGTACAGTCACATTGATCATTTCTTCTTCCATGTTTTGTGGGTTTGTTCAGCCTGACGATTCAGAAATTAACAAACACACACCTGTGCTTCACCTTCTTTCTCACTGTTTTTTGTAAGACTTCTGTTTCCATGGCAGCCATACAAGAGGATTTTAACCATCTGATCCCTATGAAAAAGTGGGGTTTTATATCAGAAAAATTAACTAGGAAGCGGGGAGGTTTGGTTTTTTGAATCTTGTAGCTAAGAGTGTTCTTAGTACCATGTGAATTAGCAGCATGTCTCAATAGTTGGACCTAACCTCAATTAACTACAATAAGGCAAGTACAACAGCATCTTTTTACTAGAATTGTGTGTTGCAATGGCTACTTTCATGGTAATGCAAGCTTTAAAAACTAATTTGCAGCTACAAACTATTTTCTCCTCAGCAAATGAGTGCACTCATAGCTAGGTTACTTCTGTCTTCTACAGAAAACCTGCATTTCTAAGATGCCTAATCTGCATTGTATCATGCTGGGAGTGCTGTGGTTCCACTGGTGTTAGCGAAAATAACACAATAAGGCTATGTAAGACAATGTCATAGGCTGAACTTGACTGCCAGCCTCCCACCCAACTCTGTCATTCCCCCTATTCAGCAGGACAGGTGAAAAAATATCAAGAAAAAGACCGTGGGTTCACATAAGGACAGGGAGATCAGTCACCAACTACCAGCATGGCCAAAACTGAATCAACTTGTGGAAAATTAATTTAATATATTGCAAAATAAGAGCAGGGTAACAAGAAATAAAAATAAGACTACAGCCACCTTCCCCCCACCTTCATTTTGTTTGGGGGCTCATCTCCATTCCTTCATTCCTGACTCCTCTACTCCTACACACATACACACACACACACACACACACAAAAGCCACATAGAGAATGGGGAACAGTGGCTGTGGTCTGCTCATTGTGATTTGTCTCTGCCACTTCTTTCTCATCATAATTTTTTTCTGGCTACAAAAAGGGGTACAGTCCTTCACAAATTTCTCTGAGGCGGGTAAAACCTGATGAAAGGGATATTCCATATCAGAGAACATCATGCCCAGTCTATGGAGAGAGTAGGCTGGAGATGCTGATTGCTTCTGGGGGACAGTCATAATTAAATTTTATTTTGTTTCAATTATTAAATGGTTTTTATGTGGACTCATGAGTGTTAGTATTCTCCTGATTCTCCTCTCCATGCCACAGAGAGTGGTGTAGGAGAGGGGGAAGCGAGGAAGCACCTGCATAAGCTGCTAGCAAGGTCAAACCATGGCATGAGTCCCCCAAGGTCTGCAGCATGGATATCTGCTCCAGCATGCTCCTCAGTGAGCTGCAGGGGGAGAACCTGTACCACCAGGATCCTATGCTTTAGGTAAAAGCAGAGTAGAGTCTCATGTTTTTCTCAATCTTCTCTTTCTAAGCTACTGTGTATAATTTTTAACTCTATAATTTTTAACATAATATGTATGTCATGCTGTCACAGAGGTGTTGCTGACTGTCTCAGCTTTGGGCAGCTGTGGGTCTGTTTTGGAGCCAGCTGGTGCTTGCCCTCTCCACCACCTGGGCAGGTCCTGCTCTTTTCTCACAAAAAAACGACTCCTGAAGTCTCCCTGCTGCCAGCACCTTGCCATGAAAACCCAATACAGAGCAACTCTTCTGCCTTCAGGCACTAAACCCACCAGTAACTAAAATTACTCCAGGAAAGTTCTTGAAAACTATCAGAATAGCTAGGGACTTTTAACTCCCTACATAAAAAGTAGTAGCATGTTTCTTAATTTCTCTGGTAACAATGAATAATAACCCTTTCAATAGCAATCACCAATCATGACTTCTTAAGGCAAAAATTATGAAAATCAATGTAAATACATAGGAAGGGACTTCCTTTAGATATTTTAAATCAATATATTTTACCCAAATGATTGCATACAGTCCACAGTAGTTTAAGTGAAGAGTTGGAAGGGACACATAAGGATCATCAAGTCCAACTCCTGGCCCTGCACAGGACAGCCCCAAGAGTCAAACTGTCACCAAAACAGTGAGAAAAACAGAAACTCTCCATCTTTTCAGTGTTAGAGAATTTGAGCATTACTTTATTCTGGCCAGGATGTTATTCTGGCCAAGATGTGCAATAGAAATTATCTCATCCACACATGCTCTGGTTGTGCAGAAAATCATTGCATCACACAGGGCTCTTTTACCTTGTTTTTTTTACATATTTATACATACAAAACCCAAAGAAATTCTCATTCATTGTTCCAAATTACGAAATTCTTAGTATTCCATCTCCTATTGGTTACTGACCCCTTCTGCTTCCATTCTAATTTGGTCTTCATTCTTTGGTACTCTTATCAGTCTTTTCCCAGATCAGGTGATAGCTCCAGGGGGTAATGTTTGCTAATGTTCAGCGTCTCTCTTGTGTATCTTCTGGCTCCTCCCAATTTGTTGATTTTAAACTGGTCAGACCAGGCCCAGGCTCGGTGAACAGTCTTTTGAAGAGAAACTTCAATTCTTATCCCCCCACCCCCAGGCCCCGGGCAAAGGCGAACAAACCCCTGATTAAATGTTACATTAAAAATGTTCTATCATTTCCAACAACACCGTGCGTCTGACAGCATTGCCTAAACACTACTCGAACTGTGTCAGGCTGGGGCTGCAACCCTGCAGAGGCCATTATGGTTGACATCTAACATCATAAACCACGAGATAACTAGGCGAGTCTGCAATGCACCAGGTGAACAAATGGCTAACAGCCCAGAGGCACACAGTTTTGGTAAACAGGGTTACACCAGGCTGGCACTCAGTCACGAGTGGGGTTCTAAAAGGCCCAATAATAGGGACAGTGTTTTTCAGTGTTTTTATAAATAATTTGGATGCAGAAGGCAAATGCACATACATACATGTGTTATAAATGCATATTATATAGTTGGTTTTTCGCAAATATTAAAATGAATACTGTATGTATAATGTGGGAAGACTGTACTGTATTTTGTTTTATTAATAGAGTTTAGAAATGTGATAAATGTATATTTTTTTAAATGAGTGTAACATAGTGTTAGAAAACTCGGGGTTTTTTGTAACATCTAAACTGGTCAAATCAGAAGGTAGGAGGAGTCATCCTTCACTCCTGCGTGAAGATTGCTGACCAAAAAGCTGTTGAACTTCTGTTATCGAGTATCTTATCCAAATGAAGATGACCAAAACCCAGGGAGAAGAATTTATGGGACCTCTGCTATCAGACAGAATGGAGCCACCTGCAGATGGATCTACCAGATAAAAGGATTGGGGGGGGGGGGGGGGGGGGGGGAGGGGGGGAGGGGGGGGGGGGTGGTTTAAGCCTGAAACTGAACAAAGAAATAAAGAAATTCACACTCAAAAGGAATGTTTGAATCATGCATATGAATTTATAAATATGCAACAGGCTGATACTTTTAAGGAGCATATTTTTTGTTAGCAGGTATGCTGGCTGGCTAGGTGCCAAGCATTCTTGGCCAAGAAACTGTATTTTGCTTTTGTCTCTCCTAACTGTCTATTTTTTATTATTATTATTTTTATTAAACTTATAAATTTTTCTAAGAAAGTGAACCTTTTTTTTCACACGCCTAAGTTTGCCAGCGATACTAAAATAGAGGAGCCGTGGAATCCCTCCAGGACAGGAGAGGCTGCACAGAGAGATCTGGAGAGCTGGGAAATCACCAACCATTTGAAATTTAACAGGAGCTAGTGCTAGATTCTCCCCCTGGGGCAAGGTAATCCTGTTTATACTTACAAATTAGGGGATGGGACCCTGGAGGGCAGCCCTGCAGAAAGAGGTGGGGATGGGGGCTGTTGAGCTTATAGCAAATCGAATCCGAGCCAGGAGTGCCCTGGCAGCCAGGAGGGCTAATCCTGTCCTGGGAAGAATCAGGCACAACCCCATCCCTGGGCAAGGGAGGGGATTGTCCTGCTCTGCTCTGCTCTGCTCTGCACTGCACTTTACTGGGGCAGCCTCACCCTGAGTGCTGGGGGCAGTTTTGGGTGCTACAATACGAGAAGGACATTAAGCTATTAAGGAATGCAGAGGAGTTATCAAGGTGGTGGGAGGTCTCAAGGGCAAGATTTACAAGGAGCAGTTGAGTTGGTTTGATTAGTCTGGAGAAGAGAAGGCTGAGGGGTGATTCCGTCGTCCTACAGCTTCCTTGAGCTGATCTTCCCTCTCCGGTGAGCAGCAGCAGAGCACAAGCAAATGGAAAAAAACCCTGCATTTATGATTTAGTGTTGGGTTGTCCTGCAGGGAGCAGGACTAAATGAGCTTTACGGGTCCATTCTAAATCGAGATTCTCTATGATTCTAGGGTTCCATAAGCCTCTTAGGGGTTGACCAAATTTAAACCCTGGAAGACTAACATTTCTTTTTAAACTCAGTGTTGATTTAAAAAAAAAAAAAAAAAAGGATGTGCCTCGACTCTTACCAATTTAAGCCTCCTTAAATTTCACCTCATGTTTATCACTGTTGCAGTCAGTACTGTTTCAGAAAAGACACCAGTCTGATAAACCGCACTGCCACATTTAAGCATGTTTCTATGTTTCTACCTACACACCACGAGCTTCTCGCAAAAAGTCTGAGAAAGCTGCTCCAGGTGATAACAGCCACAAAAAATGTAAGTAACAAATCTTTTGAACTGGTAGGTGAGAGTAGCATTAATTTTATCAAATAATCTCCTGTTTCTCAGCCAAAAATCCATTGTTTATCAAAGAACTCCAATGCTAAGAAACATATTTGAACACATTTGGATAATTATAATTTCACAACATTCAAATACTATGCATCAACTCATTTCTCTTGTCAATTTTGTCTCCACATAAAGCTTGAAGGTTACAGCAAGAGCAGCCTAATTCCTTTTTTCAGAAGAACATTTCTTGAAGAAATATGGTTTTTATCCAGCCAATTCCACCTCCTCCCCACCCCTGCCACCCCCCCCCCCCCCCCCCCCCCCCAGGAAAAAATATATCACCTGAGCTGGGTTTTTTGATTATCTATGGAAACTACACTTATCAATTAATCTGAATGCTCTTTTACAAGCCCATTTGTCTATCTTGTTAACCCACACAAAATTTCAACCTGCTAGCTTATTCAATTAAATTATTATTTAAATTTCAAAAACTAATTTTCTAAAACTTTTGTGAAAGCAATGATTGAAAACAGCAGAAGCAGCAGAATCACTTTATTAGTAGTCTTTGGCCCAGATAAGACTCTACCATGATAAAGAAAAAGAATCTCAATGATCCAGAATGCACAAATCCAACCATCCAGATGTAATTCTTCTAAGCAGCTAAAAAAAAAAAAAAAAAAAAAAAAAAAAAAAAGGGCAGCTTTTTTGGTTTGGGTTTTGTTTTGAGTTTTTTGGGTTTTGTTTGTTTGTTTTATTTTAAGCTTTCATTTTTAGAAGAAAAAAGGTTAAACCTTTCCCTTTTTTGAAAAAGTAAAGAGAAAAAATGTTGAAGCAGAGGATGTAAAAGACTGTGGGGTTTGTTTCTAATGTTTTTTACAAAAATAAGTGTTTTTTTAAAGTAGAGATGTCTTTTTTCTACTTTCAGAACTGTACTTTGAAGATTTATTTCTGTATTTCTCATGAACACTGAGATATATAATGAGCTTAAGATTCTGCCAGTTAACAAGGGGCCTTAACAGAGTCAAGATAAAGACTAATTTAGTTTTCACAGGATTAATTAAGCTGATTTTAAGCAGCTGAAATTTTTGTTTTGTTTAACTTAGATCCCTACAATGATGCTAATAATTTGAATGAGGATTCTCCCATCGACTGACTCCCATGGTGGTAACAGGACTTGGTACTAATAGAAGATGTTTGTTTTGTTTAATTTTGTGAATTTAAATGGGAATTTTTGCCATGTATAATTTTGAAATTCTCTTTAACCCTTGAACTCTATGACAAACTGCTATAATACTCATATATTACTTACATATCAGTAGTTGTCAGCTGTATTTAGGTATTTTTACTTCTGTTCACACTGATCCTTACAGTCACATTTCATCCATGAATTAGAAGATAAAGAGAAGAAATGTATGTGCATTTGCACAGGAGCATACACTGCTATCACTTTTCAGATAATAGTCATAATCTCCCTTTGTTTCACAAATGGAATAGCAGGAGACCCCATCCCTGGGTTGGAGTGTGACTAATCAGGGAAGAATTCTCAGGATTAAGTGGGATTATGTTGGCATGTCATATTCCCCATCCCCCTGCAGAAAATGATCATGAAACTAAACATCCTCTGCAGATGTCTTTAACTTTCCTTTTCTCAGACATTGCCATTTTAAAATAAAAATCCTCCAGATCACCCTACTTGATCACTCTTTCTCAAGGGATGTTGTCACTTTGAGACAGGGAGTTAGTACAAAGTGGAGCTTTGTAGGTTGAAAACACCAAACTGATATTTTTGGGCTCATGGTAACAACTTCACTGGAGTCTTGTTTCTATTGAAAGCCCAGTTTTCCAGAATCTGATTTAAATTTTCTGTTTACAGCCAAAATTTCTGTATTTACTATAATTTAAATGCATTTGTTTTGGAAACATTTCCAAACTAGAGTGGCCAGTGTCTTGTCCATGAAAACCTCTTCCTTGGGTCATGGTGACAGAAAGCCATCTCAGTTGTGGTCAAAATGCAAGGCTCAGTATGGACTATGAATCAACCAACCTCAAAACAAACCAAACAAACAAACCACTGGGGGGTACAGGAATGATGCACTGTCTTTGGAATCCCAGCTTCCCTGGTGGTCTCCACTTCATTTACAGTTCTCTTTCTGAGGCTCACCAACATGTGCCAGAGAGGCAGAGTACACACAGACAGGATTCAGCTCCTTGATTCACATATTTTTAGCAAACAGTTTTTTCAGTCTCCTCTATGACTGTGTTTTCTTTCACAGCTTTTATGGATTTTTTTTTTTAGTTGGTTGGGTTTTTGGTTGGTTGGTTGGTTGGTTGGTTTGGTTTGGTTGGTTTGTTTAGTTTGGTTGGTTTGTCTTACTTTTGTTTTTGTTTTTTGTGTATCAAAGAGCAAGAGTATACTCGCTTAAAAGATCAGAATTAATCAGCAATTAGGCTGACTCACTGAATAAAGCAAGCCACAGACTTCACATTGTGAGTCCTGCATCTAATCTTGAAATGAGCTATTATGTCGTTAGATGTGTGTTGTCTCATATTTGTTCCAATATTTAATCATATGTCCCATTAAAACAGTGGTTCCTGCATAAACTTTCTTGTACCATCTGACAGCCACTGGACCTCATTACACCTTCACTTTCAAGACAAAAGAGGCACAACTGCAGCTGTGAGAGTCAGTATTATCTCCAAGAATTCACACTCTTCCTCCTCACAGGGGTTTCTTTTGTTCATAAGACTGCAGCATTCCTGCAAAGGCATTTGTTGCTAAATGTTTCTTCCATGCTCTTGCAATAGTGATGCTCTATTTCCTAGTATTTGCATGACTCATTCCGAAGAGTTATTAGATTTGCACACTGAAGATGTGTAGGAAGTGGAGAAAGAACTGTTGTGTGGAAGTAACTTTGCCTAATGAGAGCACTTTTATATTAGATGTGCTCCTCAAGTCTGTTGGGTGCCTGTTGCCATTATATCCACTTGTAACTTCACCTTTCAAGATTGCAGTTTCTCCTACTGCTGTAATGAGATGCAGCCTTTACTGCTTCTGTGTGAAAAGAGGCTCTTCCACAGAGGTGTGTTGATAACCAACACTACATGCTCGTTTTTCCTTGCAATATTCTCCTCTAAATATTTCTGTACCCACCAACTCAGAACAGTAAGTTACTGGAACAACTTTGCCTCTCAGTTCTATTCTGCTTTTCTTCAGCACCCTATTCCAGTATTTGAGCTTTATTAATGTGATAATCACATGCCTCACAAAAATCATGGACTTTTTTATAGTGCAAAGTGGTCTCTGAGCTACTTTCCAAACACTGCTCTTCCTTGACTTGTAAAAGTCACAGATACTTTATAAATGCAAGAAATGAGACAAATATGTAAATTTGAAATGAAAAATTAATAAATCAATGTATTTGTTCAAGACACTAATAAGCTTTCTGAGTTGAGGATCGTGTTTGTTTAATATGCAATTTTTACTTCTCTTTAGGCTTTCCAATTTAACTAAACCATGAACCATGGAACATGTGAAATAATTTTCCAGCTAACAAATGACTACTGCTACTAAGACTTTCTTATAAATGCAGCCAGAAGACAAAAGAAATATTTAAACAGATTTCTCCTGAGTTTAGACAATTCCTTACATGCTAATAACTTATTATCCATATTTAATGTAATGATTTCTAGACTATGATAGCTTTTTAAAAATATATTCCTTTTTATGAGATCATGAATGTGCTATGTATGTATGCTCCACTTAGGAAACTCAAGGCTTCCTTTTCTTTTTTTCCCCAAGGTTTGTTTGTTTGTTTTTTCCTCAAGTATTATTGTTTGTTTGTTTGTTTTGTTGTTGTGTACTGTTTCCAGTTGTGCTGGTGCTCAAGGGAGTAAAGAGCCAGTCTAACAATGAAGAATCATTAATCCTGATGGTCTTCTCCTGGAAGAAATGTGGTAGTTGTCCTTCAGCTTGGAGAATTGGTTTAAAAGCAAAAGATCACGCAGGAACCAAGTCACCGGGCAAGCAGTGACTTGGATCAAGTCACTCCAGGCATACAGCTGGGTGTTGCTGAAGACACCAAGTAGAATGAGGGCAGTCTGCTCATCTCAGGTGTCTCTCCACAGCACATTCAGGAAGAAGCATGAGTCAGAGCAGGATACTCTTCAGTTTAGTGGGTGTCTCATCAGTTATCTACATTTGACTGCTCCCAGTATTGTAAGTGAAGTGCATTCACCATTGTAAAGGTCTGGGAAGCCTACTTTTGTGATGGGAACTATGTCTGTGGCATGATCTTGGAAAGAAAAGAGTAGAAATCATACTTAAATCGGTGGAACACTACGCTGCCATCCATTACTAATTCAGCACCTGAAATGATTGCTAGAAGGTCCAAACAAAGGCAAAGTGTGATATGAGAATGCTGTCTAGCTCTGCCAAGGGGAAAGCACACTTTATTAGGCTCATGAGTTTCTAACAAGGAGAAAACAAGTAAGTCACCTGGAATAACACATTCTCATTCTAGTACTTCTGCTTGGGGGTCTGTGTTGCCACAGTACTGCTCAGGAAGTTGTCCTAACTGGAGCTGGCACCTCCCTTTCCTCTTTTACAGGCCTCACATACCACATACTGTGGCTTCCATCTCTTTAGTCTCCTGTCCTGACAAGGCAGTGGATGGGGTCTCTTTTTCTTTCCTAGCTCATTAGGAACTTCTGAGGTTGAAGCTGTTTTAGGAAACTAAATTGTTTTTCTTTGCGAAAGACAAAACAACATTTTTTAAGGACCACCAAATCATCATGAATACAAATAATTCAGTATTTCTCTGAAGTCTTTATGTTGAAGGATAACAGCATACTGTCAAAACAGTAGCAGATTAAAAAAAAAACCAAAAAAACTCTTGTAGAAGGAACAGTGTAGCTAGGAAGAAAATTTGTATGTTCTGTTAATGCTGTCATCATCCTGCAGCTAGTAAACTAGTAGCCATTTGTGAGCATTCTATTCACATTGAAAAAAATTCTTAAATGGGCAGATTATTTAAATAAGTAATTTTCCAGGGCTTGATAGAAGCTTACTCAAACAAAAATATCCATCCACTTAGTCAAAAATTACTCATTATCAAATTCTATTCACATATGCACAGGTATTTCTTACTAATAGCATTGTTGAATACAAAGGATCATCATCAGAATTCTTGCTACATTTCCTTTCAATACTAATCCTTGTTCAATCTCCAGATTCTCATATCACACTTGAAACAAACTGCTGCCACAGAAAGTCACCAACCCAAGTCTGCCTTGGTTTTACCCCATAAATACAGGTATAAAACAGGATAAAATAGATATAAATCTACACCTTCATTAATTTTTTTTAAATTACATTGATAAATAATAATAGTTATCATTATACATTAAATCCATAGCATTGTGAATTCACATGTGAGCTGAATATGTGTATGAGGGTTTTTTTTAATATTTCATGATATTTCCCTTTCTCTTCTATCATAGAATGCAAACAGTGAGATTTTCAACTCATTATATTTTTTTGCAAAACTCCCAAGTCTGATATGGAGCCAGGATTTCATTCAGTGAATCTGGTTGACTACTCTTCATTTTAATAGTATTACATTGTATCTTTTTCCCTGTGTTGTTTTCATGCTATAGACTTTAGTGAATGCTTGTGTTTGAATCAGCTAGCATGCGGCTGGGAGTACCTGCTTATAGAGAAAAATCCGAATATTATTTTGCCAGGTTTAAAATATAAGACATGAGCAGCAGTTGTCCTCTGTGCTCCTCTGATTGATATTCAAAAGCATCTGAAACCTCTTTTAATTTCTCACAACAATGTGAAATATATGTCTATTACTTTCAGCATATTTCATGCAAAATGTCCTCAGCAACTTCCACCTAAATCCTGTGTCTCACTTTCATTTATAAGGATGCTTCTTCTTATTAGGTCCTTTCAATCTCTCCACAATCCCTAGACATACTTTGATCACTTTGGAGTTAGTGACTCAGACCCTTCTCACATAAAAGAATGAGCAAGACTGTAACTAGAGATAAAGAACAGTCATTCACAAAAGCATTGATGGTGTTATTCTGCTTAACAGCATGTATATCCCACATAAAAGGCAGAACAATAGCACCTGTAAAACAAATAGGACTATTTTAAGGTTCTAAACATTTTTAAAGGAGAAAAATGTCATTGGATTGAAGAGCACGTCATTCAGATCAGCATCTACAGATATGAGTCTGCATCTCCTTTAGTCTCTAATGGATTTCCAGATTTAATGACTATACGCTAATATTTGAATGAAGGATTGATAGTTTGATCCTTTTGCTGTATTCTTTTTCACAACAAAACTGGCTTCAAATGGTAAATGTTGCTTCTCTTCCAATTTATAATGGAATTTGTATATTTGGGTTCTTTTTTTCCGTTTTCTGATGTTTGTTCGAAAACTTACAAGGATTTCATTTCTATACTAGGCCCTTCTGGTTTTTTTTAACAGCTACCTGTCCAGTATAAACATAAACATAAACATAGACATAGACATAAACATAGACATAAATATAGACATAAACATGCAATTATTGCAGTTATGTAAAATAAAACTTGCTCAAAAAGCTTCACCACGAAGTTCATCAATACTTTTGTTGTCAAACTGTAATACCTGTAGATATTTTTGAGTGAATCATGGTGAAGGCAGTCAAAGAGTTAGACAAACAAAAGCCTCTGAAAATTTCAGTGACAGGGATCCTTGCCAAAGTTCTCTTCAGCAACCAACACTGGAAGTCTGCTTGACAACCACCTAAAGTGGAGACCAGCCTGATCTCCCTGGAGCTACCCTTTACTACTGCATTCATGCCATTTCAGAATGGTCTAAAATACACTGCAGTAACACTTTGTTGGTAGTCTAAATCACTTGCATCACTCTTGTGTTGTGTTACAACATTGAAATTTTTTCTCTATTTTTCCAAACATTTTTCACTGAACTGTAGAAAATTTGGGAATAACCATTATATTGTACCTAGCTTGTTCTTGGTAGAAACATTTTCCTTTTGTAACCTTCTTCAATGTTTATGTGATTCCACCACCTTCTTAATCAAGTTATTTCTTTGCTTACCTACATCCAGGTTTTTAATACACCCCACATAATACCTTATCTGCTGCAATCTAAGTAAATTGCATCTTGATTTCTCACGTTTCTTCCACAGTGGTGCTGTTTCATCCCTTTTGACCCTGTGTGAGACCATTCAAGCAGGAATTTGCATTCATATCTCTACTGAATCATTAAAATACAAATGTGTCCATCACCGTAAGCTGCACTTAGCCATGCTCATAGCTTTTGCTAGATTTTGTACCTGGTTTATCAAGTGGCGGAAATTGAATAAAGCAAAACTTTGTTTACAATGTTTGACTCTTGACAAGAAAAGCAGAAGGTAGCAGAAAGAGGGTGCAATATGAATAGCTGAATTTTGCAAATTAATCTTCAAAGGTAGGTAACCATTTTCATTGAAAGGTGAATACATTAATAATAATGTAGGAGAGGAAGTCTGCCATAACAGGGGAGGAAAAAAATGAGAACTTTTAGCCTTGACTAACAGAATACTATGTTCACAGAATCAGTTAGGATTTCATGGACATCTTCTTGTCTAACACTAGAAATTATATCATTTGTCCATCATTTTTATGTCAGTCTTTTTAATAAATTCAAATTTTCCTGCAAAGTTAATTTTTCAATACTGATACATAAGCAACTTCCTGACATAAACATATCCTATGCAGAATAAAATCACACGGCAAGTACTCTTATTGTTTGAGAAAAATTGTCCCTTCAACTGGAAAAGGGACTATGCAGTTGAGACTTCTGGGTGGTCTATACTTCTGAATGTAACTTATTTGATAAAGCTGGGCTTTTCATCTTACTTTTGATGCCACACGTTTCTCAGTAACCCCAAAAGTTTGCACATCTGTAAATAGTATTGTAATGGTTTTAATTTAATAAAACTGGGCAGAAACTAATTAATGTAGGGGTTTTAGTGTTAATATTTTTGTGGGAGGAAAAGATTAGGAGAAAAATAAACAAAGCAGGCTTAAGCTTAAAAATGAACAAAAATAGTTTTATTACCATATATTAAAAGACTGAGAAAAGAGGACAAAAAAGTTGAGAAACAAGAAAAACTAAAACAGAATGATACTTTAAACACACTTCTTTCCTCTTACAAACTACTAACTTTCTTATTGAACAACATAGAAAGACACAACTTAGGATTTTCAGTCAGTTTCACCACTTAGACATAACTACTCATTACTCTAGGAGAAGAGTCCTTCTAAGATCTTTTTATGAAGACATTTGCTACAAGACAAAATAGTCCAGTGCTCTCACTGTTACACCTTCTGCTGCCGCCTGGAGTTTTCTCAGACTGTGATGTTCTATCCGCAGAGCTTCTCAGTGTATCTGGGGTATTATTTACGAATACTTCTTATCTAAAATTATCTTTGTCTCTAAAGGCTGAGACCTCCTTTTTGACCCATAAACGGGGGTTTCAAAGTTCCCAAATAAATCTCTATTACATCAGTCCTTAATTTTGATTAGAATAGCATTCTACCCAAATAATACTAAGCTGCTGCAAAGAACAGTTAATTTCTTCATAATTTACCTTAGAAAAGTCTGGTTAAAAAGGCCCACTTCTTCAATCCTATTCTAATATTATTAGTTCTTTCACTTCTTATCTAACTGACTTCATGCAGTGTCTGTTCCATGTACTTTCTGGTATTTTTTTCTTTCTTCTTTCTCTTGAGGAAGAATTGTGCTTTAAAAGTTCTGTGTTGCTAAGAAAGGGTTACATTTGCCCGGGCTTGCAAAGGCCATGTGCATGCGCTGGGCTGCAGGGCTGAAGAAAAAATTCAAGGCCGTGCTGATAAAGGAAGCTGGCAAAGGTCCTTTTTTCCACCCCTCAGTCTCATCTAAGGCGGTCCAGCTCAGAATTGTTACAGAGCTGCAGGCTTACTTTCTCCGCTGCCAGCAGTGATTAAGCTGGGCCATGTTTTGGCCCCTTCTGCCGTGGTCTGAGCACATGGCCCCACACTGCCGAGCTGCAGCTGCCTCCTCTCCCCTGCCAGCAAGCAAGGGAAAGGGGCTCAGCCGGCCCCGGCTCTCTCTGTGCGGGCAGCGGCCCTCAGACACCCGGCCAGGCCCGGCCCGGCCGCCCAAAAGGGCAGCAAGGCTGGACCTGGGGCCACCCGCCACCCATGATGTTACCTCACTGCTGATCCTAAAGTGAGAGAATGGGCAGTCAGCAGCAGATTGGTTCTAAATGTTCCTTCCAAAGTCGCACTGACAATTCTCATTAGTCAACTTAGCTGCCAATATCCCAGCCTGCTTTTTGATTAGGTCCTTGTCCTCCCCCTCCCAACTTACGATATGGTCAGGGCAGGGAAAAACATTTTACATTTCTCTATATCTAGAAAACAAAATTGTGCTAACCCATGATAAGTATTTATTCAAAACACACTACACAAAATTGCATACACTGAATAAAAAAACCCATACATGTTTCAAACCAAACTTCATCTATGTAGACACTTAAAATATAAGACGTAAGAGAAAGGAAGAGCATGTATGTACAATGTCTGGCTGAGATGGAGCTGTTTTTCTTGAAGCAACCCATACAGTGTTAAGCTTTGCATTTGTGCTTAGACCAGAATTGAAAACACACCGGTGTTTTGTCTACTGCTGAGCAGTGCTTGACAGCATCAAGGCTGTCTCTCCAACAGCCTCCAACTAACACCAAAGAAGGGTCAGCTGCAGCTGAGCAAGAATTTCACAGGACAACAGTCTCCAACAGACAGAAGACATACCCTGTATCACTCAGCCATAAAACTGGGGAAAAGGAGAAGCAGGGGGTGTTATGGTGCTAGTCTTTTGAAGCAACTCTATATATGTTGAGGCCTAGCTTCCAAGGCAATGGATAGACATCTGCCTGACAATGGGAAGCACTGAATAATTCCTCTTTCTTGCTTTGTTTCCATGTGCAGCTTTTTCTTTTCTGGTTAAACTGCCTTTATCTCAGACAATGAACTTTTCCATCTTATTTCCTCCTGCTGTCTTGTTGAGGAGTAACGAGAGAGCAGCAGAGAGGGCTTCTGGCCACCATACAAGACAAAGCACAATGTATTACCATTTATCCTTTTTCTGCAGTACTTGGAAAAGTACAAAAACATTGTATTTGTAACTCTTAATATTAATTTGTATGAAAAAAACTGTACCATTCTGAATATAGCACAGTTCCATTATGATAAAAGAGCAAGAGATTTGATACTTTGCTTATCACATCACCTGAACTGGTATTTATTTTCTGGGTCATTAAAGTAATTACACACCAGAAGCAGTCCTGACAGGTTTCAAGGTAGGATGGCAGTAATTCAATATAATTGAATTTATTAGCAAGTTTTTGAATAATTCACTTTTAGCACTAATTAATTTGAACAGACAAAGTATAAACATGAGTTCTGCAGTAAATGAAAATCCTACTATCTTGATAGATTTCTGGTGTGGTTATAAAATCTGTTCCCAGGGGTGGTAAATAGTCAAAGTTGTACACTGTTGCTTTAAGACAGGCGAAGAATTGATGAGACTGGTTGAGGAAAACATGAGTGAGGCCATTGGCTTATCTTGCATCTGCAAGGCTCAAGCAAGGCTTAACAACAGAACAATGTTGGAGTGGAGACTCCCTCCTGATGTTGTTTCAGTGAGGCACAGAAAAATACTGCACCCCTGTACCAGCTAATTGTTGCGCTCCCTTCACCAGGAAAAAAATAAGCCCTGGTTCATCAAGGAGGTAAGGATGAGCACCTCTGAAGAAGGTCAGGCAGCCTTCGCTGCAATCTCAGTATGTGAAGGAGAACCAAAGTGTTATTTGAGCTCTTTTGTCAACTATAAATCCTGACTAAAAGTAATTGAGACTCTTATTGAGTGCCATTAACAGATTAACTTGAGCATCCTCTGGGAAGTAAATGAAGAACATGTGTTGTACAATGCATATATGATCAAAGCCACCAAATCCCACACAAAACGTGATTGTTCCATTCCCTTGAGATGGGCCAAAATTTATAATACAAAAGGTGGGTTTCAGGGCAGAAAAGGCTGGAGTGGGGAAAACACATGCAGATGGGGGAAAAACCTCTACAGGAGGAAAACGTCATCGGAGGGGAAAAATACCTCTGCCTGCTCGGCACTGATTGATAGACCGTGTCTCTCCTCTTTCTCCTCTCCTGAAGGGATGCTCTTAGGTGAGCTTCATACCTCCAACTGCATTGTAGCACACCTGAAAATATTAAAATACATATACATACACACACACACACACACACACACACATATATATATACACACAGAGCACTTGTTAAGGGTTAAGTTTTCCTGTGGAATTTTGCCCCTCATAAGTTGCTAGGAGACTAAATACTGACAGTTAAAGGGTGCTTAACCCGTACAAAAGAAGTGGATCACTTAGTTTAGCGGGAGGGAAAGGCTCCCAGGAGCTGAGGGTGGGGGTTCTTTTCGGCTCTCGGATTTCCAGGGAGGACGGTCAGGTGAATGCTGGCTGTGTGGATTCCACTGTTAATGGAGGGGTTCGGTCCTGAGAATTCTATCATCTGTTGGAGTGCCCTGGAATTCGGAGTTTTTCTGCTGCCCTGCTGGATTTTGGGTCAGCCCAGGTCCAGCTGCCGCGGCTTCTTCAGCACTGCTCACTTTGCCTGCCGGGACACCCCCCTGCCTGCTGGGGACAACCCACCGTTTGCAGCCATCAGCCCTGAGTTTTCCACCGTTTCGGCTTGGTGCTCTCAGGGTCCCAAGAGATCAGACTGCCCAGGACTTGTGAGACAAAGCCCCTCGGGTTCTTGGTTCTGTTTTATTATTATTATAATTGCTGTTGTTGTTTGTCTGTCCTGTTATATTTACCAGTAAAGGACTGTTATTCCTTTCCTCATAGCTCTGACTGAAAAGGTGTTTTTTTTTAATCTTCCAAATTATAATAACATGGAGGGAAGGGATTGGAATTCCCCATTCCTAAAGAGGCCTGCCTCTTCCTAGCAGATATCTGTCTTTTCAAACCAAGACAGCACTATTAGAATATCTCTTAAAATAATTTCTGATGTGACACATGTTAATATTCAGTATTTTTAGTGCATTTATTACTGGCAATCCTGAACATGCTCTTCTGTTGCTTCAATAAACCTCATCATTGTGAATCTGGATTGTGCATGTTGCTTTTTGAGCTCAACCAGACCTACAACGATGGACTGGTAAACTGCAGCTATGCTTCAAATTCTCCTTTTGAACTTGATGGGACTTACAGTGCCAAACTGGTTATAATCAGGCAACACCCAGGCCCTCTGATCTCTGAAGGCCAGCTGGAACACAAGGGGTCTCATTTTCTGTTGAATTCCCATACTTTTAATGTGACACCAGGTAATTTGGTATGTGAAGTCTTAATTTACTGTTTTTGAAATATGCATATGTTGACCTAAGTATAATTACAAAATTGTAACAGCATTTAGATTAGATTAGACCATGCCGGATTGATGTGCTAGGTAAGTTAAATACTGAAGTAAATAAATATTTAAAAATTGTGTACTTTTCCTTTATATGAAGTTTTTCCTAGTGCAACAGTAGAAAACATCAAAATTAGGTATTTTTGTATTCAGAAATATGTAATTCCTTAGAATCTTGCCCAAAACAACTATATTTTAGATATACTTTTCCATCTTATTATGTATGACATTGAAAAGTGCTAGTGAACTCCACAGTAAGACTATCCATTATTTCCAAAAGATCTTACTAGAGATGACTATGCCTTGGAGTAAACATTTGCAAATTGTGCAAATTGGTCTTCACAATTAGGTTAAATGTCTAAGTCCTAATTTACAGTTCTTTACAGATAAACAAGGCTAATCCAATCCAAGAAAAACATGTCTTATTTTTGACCATCTTGATTCATCTCTTAGGCTTCTTATGCAGAGTGGACCGATCTTAATTAGGTCAAGTTACTTACATGGTTTTTTGCAGTATTATATGCTCTTACACATATTTGCTCTAGGATACCAGTATTACTTCTTCCCTTGAATTCATCATACTGTAATAAAAGACACATTGGTGAATGTATATTTGTTCAAAATATTGACTGAAAAGATCTTTTTTTCCTTCTTCTCTTCATGCAGGTTTGGAGTGAAATGAACCAGATACACAGCTGCTGTCAGAAGGAGCAATACAACAATTTATTTTTCTTGTCTCATTCCCACCCTTCCCAGTATGCTGATACAAATTTTAAAATCGCATTTTGTATTTTGTACAGATTATGTTTTCCGTGAAAAGGCAGTTCCCACGCATCACACAACTTCATTGTCACTAGATCCAACACAGGTTAATCAGTAGAAGTGCACATCAAAAGGGTGAAAAAAGGCAGGACCAGTTGGCAACCGCATTGCTTCAGCTCAACTTGAATCAGTCTTGAAGCATCTTCTGAGAATGAAAGATGTGAATAGGATATTTCCTACTTGTTTGGTTTTCGGTTTTTTTAAATTTTAGTTTATTTCAAGTTCAGAATAATTTTTGACTGCCTAGCAAAGTGACAGCCTGTAGACCTGTCAGATTTATTGAATTTACTGATAGTCTATGGACATCCTGAGTGTAGAAGTTGTGCGATTTCACTGGTCATAAACTTTTGTCATCATGCAAGCACTTTTCAGGCCTAAAGGCCTGGAAATGCCCTCCTGAAAAAATGGAGCATGAGTTGAATCCAAACACCTCTCCAGTCCTTCTCACTGCATATTTACTGAATATTTTACTGAAACAGTAACTGTTCATTATCATGTTATCATCAAACAATTGAATACAAAAATGGAATCAAGTAGCAGTATTGAGACCTTTTTTTTCAAATAAATGAAACTTCTCATATCTCTCCACATTATGGATAGGCTCCTCCTTACTTGAGTCCTGATGATTGATTCAAGCAATTAACTCTCCATAATTCAATAACAGTGCAAGGCTCTACAATTACCTCTGCAGTTATTTTACTTTTAAAAAAGAGGCACAAAAAGTAACTGTGAACTGACACAATTGTTTCTCATAAACACAATTATAAGAGTAGTTCTCTATTCTACGGGTAAGAAGATTACTTTCCTGTAACATATGAATTCATGGGCTGCATTACTCAGCTTGTAGATTGAAAAATCATTAATTATTAAAAGACGCATTGATATAAAACTTACGTTAGTTTGAAAACGGAGTAAAGGTACAGTAAGTAAGCCATGGAAATAGTACATCTTACTACTGTGGTGAAAATCCAATAAACCTGGCCAGACACTTCTGCATCCATTTGTTCTGGGAAACAACGAGATGATGAGGATGGGTTTGCAGTGAGTACTCTTAAACGACACAAATAATGAAGTTGTCTCATGCCAACACCTACATTGAAAAAAAAATTTTGCATGATGAGGCTTTGATATGCTGCTAATATAAGGGATTGGATACTACTGTTAACTGGTAAAGTATCCTATTTGCTACATTGTATAGATTACAAATGATATGTAAATGAAAATGTCCTAGGTTGACTTTATGATGCTTGTATCCCCAATCGTCTGTTCTGTTTGTGCTGTATATTGAGTCCTGTGCCTTTAAGACTGGTTCTAAGAGCAAGGAGAAGCGCAGAGTTTGTTTTGAGAAAACTGCCTGACTCCTACATATTCTTCTCTGGACTGAGTGTTCGGCAGAGGCTTGGAGAGACTGCAGGACAGAGATCTTTTTGCTTTTAGTTCGTTTCAGCTAGCTAGGACAGAGAAGTTCCCTGGACTGTTTTTTTTCCCTTTTTCTTGGAACTGTTTAAACCTGCTCTGGACTGAAAAACTCTGGGGAGCACTGGGGGGCTGCACCTGCGGCCCACCAGGGCCTGGACCTCGGCATTTTCCAGAAGCGCTGGACGGACTGGGATTGATAAAAGACTGAGAGAGGGCTGAGCAAGATCCATGGCAAGAACTTTCTCAATTTGCCATCTCACTCCAGAACGAGAGCAATCTGCTGAAGATGAGGGGTTTAAATGCCCTTTCCAAAGTTGCATTGGCAAAACTAGCTGCCAATGTCTTGGCTAGCTTTCTAATAGGTCCCTGTTCCCCGCCTCTCGCCCTCCCTCCTCCCCCCTCCCCCCCCCCCCCCCCAAAAAAAAAAGGCAACTCTAAGGTCCTGGCAGGAAAAAACATTCCACATTTCTCTATAACTAGAAAATAAAACTGTGCCAACACATGATAGAAGGTAAGTTTAGGACATAGAGGTGTATTTGTGTATTTGATTTTTTTTTTCTTTAAAGCTGTTACCAAAGATACAATCTCTAGTCTATAATTCAGAATCATAGAATTATTTAAGGTCGGAAAAGATCTTTAAGATCATTGAGTTCAACCATCAGTGTGACACTAACAAAAGCACATCCTTAAGTGCCACATCTACGTGTCTTTTAAATATCTCCAGAGATGGTGACTCATCCATTTTCCTGGGCAGACTGTACCAGCACTTGATAACTCTTTCAATGAAGAAATTTTTCCTAATATCCAATCTAAACATCCCCCTGCATAACTTGAGGCAATTTCGTCCTGTTTAGTTACTTGTTACCTGCCAGAAGAGACCAACCCCCACTTACAACCTCCTTTCAGGGAGCAGGAAGATCACCCTTCAGCCTTCTTTCCTTCAGCATAAACACCCCAAGCCCTCTCAGCTGCCCTCAGAGGACTTGTGCTCCAGACCCTTCACCAGGTCCATTGTCCTTCCTTGGACATACTCCAGCACCTCTGTGTCTTCTCTGGACTGAGGGGCCCAGAACTGAACAACTGAACACAAGACTCAAGATATGGCCTCAACAATGCTAAGATCATGGGTATAATCACTGCCCTGGTCCTGCTGGCCACAAGGCAGGATGCCATTGGCCTACTTGGATACCTGGGCACAGCTGGCTCATGTTCAGCCACTGTCAACCAGCACCCCCAGGTCCTTTTCCAGCCACTCTGACCCCAGCCAGTAGCACTGCCTGGAGTTGTTGTTACCCAAAGGCAGAACCCATCACTCCACCTTTTTGAACCTTTCCTGCTACAACTGTAACTTTCAGAATGCATAAACTAACTACTGTCACCTGAGCTTATTATAAAGGTATTAGTATATTAGTTATGTACACATAAATTTCTTACCTATGATACAAATGTTATATACTAATAAATATATCAGTTCACGCTGGCTAATATATCAATTTCCAGTGTGCTGAAAAGTTCAGCAAAGCTTTATATTGTATAGCCATACTATGTCTTTTCTAGGCTAACTGGAAGTAAGAGGACCAGAAAACACCGGGAGAATATCTGAGAAATAAGCTAAGATTTTCTGAAAGCAAAAGTCAGAAAACAGCTTTAAAAAAAAAAAAAAAAAAAAAAAAGTTTGCTTCACACAGATTATTAATTCGCTATTAATAATGTCCACATACATATGTCTTGGTTTTGAAAGACAGTTGTCTGCCAGGGAAAGCTAGAGCTTCCCTTGGAATGGAGAATGTAAACCCCCTTCCCTCCAAATTATAATAATTTTGCAATTAGGGCCTCACAGGCAAAGATATGGGAATAGGAGTAACAGTTCTTTACTAGGAATATTTTAAAAGAGGAAAATATAAATGCAGTAGTAAAACAAAAAAACCCAACAACAACAACAACAAAAAACACACCATAAAAACTAAAACAAAAAACGAACAAACAAAAAAACCTGACAGAGTCGGGTGTGGTTCTGTGGAGTAGAGACGGTCCTGTAGAAAGTGCAGTGGTGACGAGATGGGACCGGTCTGCCTCCTTTTGGGAAACCATTGGGAAAAAAATTGATACATTGTGTCCTTCAGTCCCAGTTTTCATCTAGCTAGGAACAGCTGGCTTCTCCCCCACTGTGTGGAGCATCTCACAATGGGATGATGGAAAGTGTCATGTCATTGGTGGGCCCTAATGGCCCATTATCAGAAGATGTCCCCCTGGAGGATGGAGGGGTGGTGAAAGAGATAAGAAACACTGCCCCACCTGGTTTTAACAGCTGGGCCATCATCAGAAGGCATCCACCCCCTTCCCCCCTGGAGTCACAAGAGATAAGGAAAAATCATCTCCCCAACAGCTTTCAACAGATGAAATAGAATACACTTTTTTTAACTTTTTTTTTTTTTTTTTTTTTTTAACCCAAGACAATATATTAAAGATTAGGTACTTGTATGCAAATATGCAGATAAAAGGGATTGGGATGATGTTTCTCTGTCATAAAACTATGTTCTTCAGAGGTATTCATCTGCAAGTGCCCCAAGTTTTCTCTAGAATTTTTTATTGCTATTTAAGTACTCCCAGTGAAATTACCTTCCCAATAGGATGACTCACTGCCACAGAATCATCAAATAATTCAGACTGGAAGAGATTCCAAAATAAATTCCCAACCTTAATAGTACAATTTTCAGTATTGAATTTATGTATTTATTTCACATTGCATGCAGTAAGACTCTGTCTATTGCTGTTCTATGCCACTTTCATATGTTTTCTCGGCTGGTAATGAACCTTTATTTTTATACTGTTCCTCAGAAGACCCCAAAAAAATGTTTCTGGTAAAATCTTGTTTATGCAGAGCAGCTTTCTTAAACTGCTACAGGCCTCATGCGATGTCCAAGAGTCAGTAAGAAATTGCTAACATTTTTTAAAGTTAGCTTAAGATATTATACAGAAAGAAATGTTAATTTTTGATTTTATTTCTCATGCACAAACATATGATATTCATAATGTGACTCTCTAACTGAGAAATGAACAATCAACAAATTCATAGTATCTCACAATTAGATTAATGGTAGTGAACCCACTTTTGATCATCAGATAATATGAATCTGAATTAAACAGAGACGAGATTTTTTAAATTTTTCACCTGAAATAATTTCAAGAATGATTTAAACCAGCCCATTTTCCATGTTTTCTTAGAACAAATCAATTAATATTTGCCAAATAACTTCACCTTCTTACACTATGGACAAATCCACTTATTGCAAGTCACAACACAGTTCCTTTCTATTTTCCTAAGAGTAATCTGGTAATAGCAGGAAAAGAAAACAACATTCAAATAAACAAAGCTAAGAATCCCCTCTGCCCTAAACATGGAAGTTTAATCAAAAATAATGATCTCCATAGAGTACATCCATTCACTAATCATCTGACCCACTTGGTTAAAGAAGAGTCCCAGGAAAATATTTTTTTTCCTCGGATTTTCAAAATGGGCTGCTTCAGCACTATAGAAGTACCTTAAAAAAATTAAAACTTTCTGCACTGATAGGAACAGGTATATAATGAAAATCTGAAATTATTCATGCCTGCATCAGAATTGTCTGAATTTGTGCATTTACTAAAACCTGTTTATCACAGGATTATTATGCTTTTGAAGTCAATGATCTGAGTAAAATATAATACCTTATATTCTGTAAGTGCTAATAAAGGGTTCTGGATGAAATTCACAAATAATTACAAACTCTGATTTAGATATTGTGTCTTCAATTAGCTTGTGCAGCAACTTGAAATTATATGCTACCAGTAATAAAATATTTACTTAAAGTATGCAAATTAACTGCATTAGTACTGTATCTTTAAAAATGTCTTTATAATTAATTGCATTACTTCTTATTTTTCTCTGTATCTCATGCTCCTTGATCAGTTGAGGTGAACCCAAGCCCTTGGTTTCATGCAGCTCAGAGCAGAAGGATGAAACTGGTTCCCACACTTATAATCAATGAGTTGGTACAGAAGGGAAGACATCTTTTCTCTGCAACTAATGTGGTTGCCTATATTTTAATGCCTCCTCCTGCTTGCTCTTAGAGTCTGCTGGTGTGAAAACTTTCCTAGAAGGATGCAGAAGAAAGGAACAGCTGTCTAGAGGGCAAAAGTTGCATCTTATTTGAATTTATGGGAAGCACAGTTTAATAATCTGAAATATTTCTGAACAATATATGTTTTCTTGTCTTTTTACACTTTTTTTTTTTAATATTAGTGCTGTTTTTACTTTATTAGAAAATTGTAGGTTGATACTTCCCTGAATTTCTTGGTAATAGGAAAATAATGTTTCTGTGTCAAGCATTTATATGGGCAGTTTGCGGAAGTTGTTTAAGAAAGCCTAGAATTGCCTCCACAGAGAAGAATGCTCAGTCCTGAAGCAGAATGGAGACATTAAATAAGTAGAATTTTCTCAACAGGATCATAGAGATATTCTTAACATGTTAGTAGAGAAAATCATGCAGGAGAAGACCTCTGAAGTACTCAAAGCAGAGCTAACTTCAGACTTTGACAGGGCTGCTCAGGGACTTGTCTAGTTCTGAAAATCTCTGGAGATCTGGAAATTCCACAGTTTCTGGGCAGCTCATGCCAGGGTCTGATCCATTTACCAGAAACAAGTGGTTGTTTATAGTGAGTCAGGATTTTCACTACTCTAATTTATGACTGCTGTCTCTTGGCCTTTTGCTGTGTACCTCTGAGAAGTGTTTTGATGGTTAAAACTGCAACACACCCAATCACCTTGAAGAAACTGCTTACAAGCACAAGTTTGGATATCACATAATTAAAACAAAGCGCATACATATGGCAAAAAAAAAGATCCCACTTTTGAAGGAAAACAATAGGTTCCCTGTAAATCATGTTGAATTTACCTCACTTGCCTAAAGTGACTCTTCAATATATAATTGTTCCTCCATTTTCCCATTTCCATTATGAACATCCAAAGTAAATTATCAAGAAAGTGGTTACACTGCAATAGGCAAACACTAGCATAAATAATGTGACAACTCATCACAGGCCTTATCTGAGTAAATAGGTATCCTAGAGATAGATTATGGGATCTGCATCTCTCTGGTGAAATGAGAGGCTTTAACCTCAAGACTCCTTTTGTGCTCACTCAGCACCTCCATTTTATACAACACCACTGTTGGTTAGACAACTTTAATTAATTACCATGCTAGAACAGGAATTTATGTTTCAACTACACTTTCACTGTAATTCAGACTTAATGGAGGAGCCTTAAGGGAGCTGTGTTCCAATCAAGTGAAGTAACACGTATTCTCATAAGAGGCCTCAGTTTATTTATTTGCAGTCTCATTTCCTCTTATATTATTTCCTTTTTCAACATTCCCTTTCCTACATAGATCTCGATATTTGAAATAATATTGCAACCCTGGCAGTAAAGCTCAAGATGAGACCTTACAAGAAGAAAACATTTATTTATTTTACAATAAAAGCAATTTCACCCACACTGTCATATTCACGCACTCACCAGCGCACTCAAGTGCGTGTCCAAGAGCTATGTCATCTGTCAAGCATCAGGTGCCACTAAGTGTGCTGCTAGTTGTCTTTACAGGATTCAGATGATGATGCAAAGGGCAAGCTACACAGACTATCAAGCCTCCTTTGCAAAAAAAACACTATATTCCTCATGATATGTTTATCCACTGGTTACAGCTATGTTTAGCATCTGTGTGTCTACTTTTAAATTACTTTTATCTATTTTGCCAGTTACTCTTTAAGTTTTCTTCAGCTTTAACCACAAGGGGAACAGAAAATTTCTATTTTCTGTATTGTCTGTGTTGTCTGTCAGTGAGCACAAAGGCAGAGTAGCAATCGCTTCAGCCCCACTACTGATACATATTGTCCTAGGTTACAATGTAAGATGTGCCCAAAGTATGTATTCTATCACCATCTACATGAGCTGTTGAAACTAGGTTGGGCAGTGTTTCCTTTGCCCCCTCCCTCCAGACTACCTTCTGTTAATGGCCCATCAATGCCCTGCTGCATGACTCATAGATAACTCCCTCCAGGAGCTATCTCTGTTTAATGGGCAATCAAGGACCCATTACAAAACTGATAAAATTATATCAGCCCATTGTGAGATGCTCCGCCCAGGGGGAGGAGCCAAGCATTCCCACCTGGATATAATCTGGGATTTGGGACAGCACAGGCAGCCTTACCCACTGGATTCCCAGAGGACAGGAGCTACCAGGCCTTTTCTGTGGGAACACTGCTTCAACAAGACCACTTCATCTGGACTGCTATCACCACAGTTTCAGGTTGTATTCTGACTCTGTCAGTGATCTTTTGTACTACTGTATGTGTTTTATTTTATTTTACCTTTTTTTCCTCTCCTATTAAATTGTTTTTTTCTGACTTGGAGCCTCTCACTGGTTTTGCCTTCAAGCCAGCACATATATGCAGCTGCAATCTAAATCCCCAGCTTGCATCCCCACTCCCCCATAAGGATGCATGTTAGTGCAATTATTGGACAATCCATGTTACTTCTTTTCTCTGATTCATAGCTGGCCTATGCAAGTAATAAGGACTTATTTTCTTCCTACATGAACAAAAATGGTATATATCTTTGGATTCTCTGGAACCATAGGTAAACAAGCTTCAAGGTTCTTCTTCCTCAATCCTGCTACAGTATATAAAAAATCATGATCGATAATTTCTGCAAGCAGTTACAGCTTAATTGATAAGTTTTTTTGGGAGTTAACTCTAAACATTCTAACAGCAGGAGCTGTTAGGATGAACTCCTCCTAACAGCAGGAGCTTATAAATTATTTTTCTTTCTTAATGAATACAAATCCACTAAGGATCAAAACCAGGAAAACTTTACCTAAGTATTTTTTGAATAATTTTCTTTCTGCTCTACCATTACTGGTAAGCTGGCTATCTTATTTCAGATCCATTCTCTTCATTAACACCTCAAGCCAGAACAGTTTGAAACAACTTTCTTGTATTTTTCAATACTGATTTAATTTCCATGGCATATTATTTATTCTTCCCAATGATTGCATGATTTCATATTGTATATATTTTTATCACTGTGAATGATAGTTAAAGCAGAACTAAAAAAAAAAAAAAAAAAGGTGAAAATCTAATTCTGGCTAGACATGAATATGTTTTCCTCAATGAAATATTGGAATGACAATCCTTTGTGTTTAAAACATGAAGGATTGCTTCGTAACCATCTACATTATAAATTCTGCAGGATGTAGAAAATAGTACAAAGAGTAAACTAATCAACTTTGGTATCAAGAGCTATGTTCCCAGATCACAAATTCATATGCTGGATCTGAAACACAGTGAAATCTTGTCAATTATTGCTCAGCATATTCCAAAAATGCATATTCATGGAAGGATGAGAGAAAATGCATTTTAGAGAGATCTACTCACCTGTGAGATGTTCATGTGAATTTTGATTTTTAATGTATACAGTACATGGAAATAGTCGAGATGTTTAAAAGGCACAGGTAAGCCACAGGAAAAAAAACAGAAGAAACTGTTCTGCAATTATAATGATCACTATGTACTATCACTTCGAGATTTTGGTGATCATTACCTATCTGCTTTCTGGAATTAACCTACATGTTATGTTTTGGTGGTTTCCTTTCTAGTTAAGAAGGAAGGAAAATATTTAAAATGAAGGTGCTGAGAATCTCCATAAGTTAACTACTTCCCTTAAATCTTCAGAAGATTTACAGTGATCTTTATACTCCTATTTACTGTGTACTAGAAATACATGTAGTCTGACTGCTACACATTGGCTCCAGAAAATGGAAGAGTGCTCAGGCTGACTGCTCCAATATTATTAAATATAAACAGATTGAAAACAATTCTTTTTAGACTGTAGACTACAGAATTTCATTGTATGAACAGTCAGTATATGCCATAGTTTGGTTAAGTCTGGCACAAGAAGCACAGGAAAGTCTTAAGAATCTTTATCTAGGTACTTGTGCCCACAAAAATGTTCTTTCGTTCGTAACATGTTAGTTCATGCTTATATAGCATGAACATGTTCGTAACATGTTCGTTCGTTCGGTGCTTATATAGAAATTTTTTTACTGCATCTACCAGTGCAAGAGGAAGTTGTAGGAAAAATCAAAGCAGATTAAGATCTTTTGAGCAATCAAACAAAAATTGCTCATATCATGCTAAGAACACTTACACTAAATTTAACTGAATTTTACAAATCAACATCAAAAACTAGAGAAAAAACAATGCTCTGCACCAAGAGTGTAGCAAACAATAGCAAGTGATAGAGGAAAGTAAGTGCTGGTAGGGAGTATTTGGAGTGAAATTTTAGATTACATATATAGAGGGAAACATATTAGGAACAATTTCTTCACTAAAAGGGTTGTCAGGCTCTGGAACAGGCTGCTCAGGGAAGTGGTAGAGTCACTATCACTAGATGTATTTAGAAGACATGTAGGTATGACACAGAGAGACACAGTTAATGGTGGACTTGGCTGTGCTAGACTAGTGTCTAGACCTGATCTTAAAGGTCTTTTCAAACCAAAAGAATTCTATGATACTAGGTAAAATCTAGTATTTTTATAAAATTCAGTTAGGAACTTTTAGTCCCCTTGTATGAATGTTTGCTCCCAAGTGTGGTTTAGAAAGTATTTTTTTTATTCTCCCCAGAAGAAAAATATTAAGGCACAAAGGACAGCTATTTTATGAAAATACTACAAATACTAAATGAATGTCTCTATCCTTTATCAACTGGTTCAACGCTGATGAGCAGTGTTTGTTCAGCACAACACCACATTGTTTCCATGAAGACACATGATGGATCCAATGAAGTGGATCACATTCTGCTAAGTACATATATAGAATTATATTTTTATATTTCTGTGCTGGGAGGTACCTATTGCAATAGCTGCGAAGTTCTGCAGGTAAGTCTTCTATTGATACATCGTTATGGTGCAATTTGGTTGCATTTGCTGTATGGTTGCCAGGAAGCCCGACGCCAATGAGTCTCACAGGGCTGTGGGGAAATGAAGTTTCTGCTTTAAATATGTTTTATGAATTCTTATGGCATTTTCAAAGCAGAGTGGTATAAAATAACTTTGAGTTTTTGAGTGGTTTGAGTTACCACTTCATACTGTATTAATTCTACATAGGTTTTACTTAAATTTTTCTTGCCATGCTGAGTCTTGTGAATTACTTTTTCCTTGTATTACTCTTACTTTGTTAATTTCTTTTCAGGTTCTGTTGCAAGTGCAGCTGAGTATAAAATTATTGAGGCTTTCATGCAAGCATATGTCTTAGATGGTTGCAGGTTTTATGAAGGTGGATGTGTTATGTCTGAGTTTAAGTGTACCTAGTAGTCCACAGGTCACTATTTCTTTTCATGTTCATCATCCTACTCAAAGCTTACTGGATAAGTATCACTATAAAAACAGAATCATTTGTATCCCTAGACCATCACTGTTGAGACCACTAAAATGTTCATCCTACCAAGTTTTGTACAGATTCCATCTTCAGTATCAATACAGAGCAGAGAAAAGTCTACTTTCCTTTTTATACAGCCCATGCATAAGAAATAGCAAACACATCTGATCTAGAAGTGACATGGCTGTAATTAAAGGAGGAGGGGGGGGGGGGGAAGGCAAGCAGTGAAGATAATACACACAAAAAGTGAATGAACAAATGAAAATAATAAATACCATGTACAAGTTATGTAAATAGTATGAAAAATTGAAACAGAATTAGATATTATGCTCATAGTGCAACTTAGAAATATCTTTAAATCCTAATTAATCCAACACTACTGGGAGAAAAATCACACAAGATTATCTACATCATATCTTCTATCTTGCATAGAAATATATTTGGCTTTCTTAAAAATAAAACAGTATTTCATGATTTTTCTTCTCCTTTCAGTATTAACTCCTTGAAAGAACAGTCTTCAAATCTTCTTTGAAAGCTACTAATAAGTTGGCATGACATGCCTTTTTTTTCCCCAAGATTTGTCACAGTAGTTTTCTTTCTTTTTCTTTCTGCTGTGTGCTTTTCCAATATTATTGTTTGGTTCCCCTGGAAAGCTTTAAAGAACATTACACAGAAACCACATGTATCTCAAGTGCTCATGTACTTCCTTTAAAACAAAAATTATCATAATAGAAATGATTGTCATATATTTGCAAAATAAGATGTTCATCAAACTTCTCATGGTTCAAAGCCCATATAATGGACATCATGAAGAAAAGGTGTATTTTGGAGTAAATATCTTCCCTTGTTGTAATGCATTAATTTGGTTTATATTTCATCGGATTTGTAATGTTTTTTCCATGTATCATGTGATCTGTCCTTGCCCAGCAGTGCCCATCCCCCACACTGCAGTGTAACCTAACTCTGTTCCCCTCCCACATATCCCTGATTGGGAGGTGCCTCTGGGCCCTGCCCCCTGGGGAAAAAGCCACAGTGGGGGAGGAACCAGGGCACTTGGGCACCAGCGAGCAATCAGGATAGTCCAGCTAATCAGAGCAGGACTTGAGAAGAAAAGTTGTAAAATCCCATCAGAAGCCCGGAGCAGACTCTCTTCTTTTGCCATCGGCGGCCGTCTAATCTCGTGGGGGAAACTACATTCCTTTTCTTTCACAGAGATTTATTTCTTCTACTTATATGGAAATTATAAAGAGGAAAAAATGCTACACTTTGTCCTGCAAAAGGCTGACAACTACTTATTTTGTATATATGTGCATGAAAGTAAGGAGGGAAGATACAACAGTGGGAGGAGAAGGGTTTAAATTTCTGGAATAGTAGTATGATCCATTTGTCATTCTCTACTGCTCTGACCAAATTAACTCTGTGAAGCATGGTCCTATCTCATGTGACAGAAATATTTATCTGTTTTAAAAGAATGTTGGGTTAATATCTGTGATTCTTCTCTCCAAATACATTTCTTACACTCTTTCCCCTTCAGTAGTTTATTATTCCTTGACAATTAGTAATAGAGCATTCAATTGTAAAAGGGATTTAACTAATAATGTCTTGGGTTGCCAATGCAATATCAAACCACAAGTGTGTTGTTGTATTCTGCTGGGATCGTTTATTCTTGCTTTCCCTATATTTCATGTGGTAATGGTTTACCCCAGCTTTTGTATACTCCCTTTTACTCCCTATATAGTTATTCCACACCCTTCCTTGTCCATTATCTAAACCCTGCCTAAACTCCCTGACAGTTACTGAAAAACCTATCCCTTTTATCCAGAAAGTTCGATGTTATGTATCCTTTGAGACCCCACTGGACTCTGTAACACAATCCCTCCCACAGAATAACCCTACTGGTTTCCCAAATTATACCATCCTCCCCTCTCCTCCTCCCCAGTTGCATCCCATTGGTTAATTGTTTATATCAACCCCTGTTACACCCCCTCCATAAAACCCCGTGCACAGAAGTGCTCTGGGCCTTTGCTTCCCTTGTGAACCCATTCACAATAAAAATGTGGATTTACTCGAAAGAAGGTCCCCTCAAATTCTTTGTCCTGATCCTTGTAGACTCCAAAGGCTAAAGGAGTGTGCCTCTGCTCCTACAGGTTCCGTGCATCCTAAGGCTTTGCCGTGGGAGCATGATTTCTCACTCCTGTGGAGATGCTGGGGTGCTGAGTTTCAGCCTATTCACCCTGAAAGCCAAGAAGGATTCCATAGTGTGTATTCTATTGCCATCTGCTTAAACTGGTTGGGGAGGTGCTTTTCTTTTCTTTATCTCTTGTATACCCCATTCCTCATAACTCCGGGGAGGGGGCAAGTACCTTCGGTTAATGGGCTGGCTGTTAAAACCAGGTGGGGCAGTGTTCTTTATTTCTTCCATGACCCATCCTCCCTCCAGGAGAAATACCTGCTGCTAATGGGCCATTAAGGCTCACTGTATGACTGATAAAGTTGTGTCACCCCCTTGTGAGATGCTCCACTCAGTGAAAGGCACCAAGCACTCCTACCTGGATAAAACCTGGGATACAGAACACTAGGAGAACCTGTTTGCACTAGATTCCCAGAGGAAGGCCAGACCCATCTCATCAGCACTGGCCCCTTCTACAGGATCATCTCTTCTCCAACAGAGCCACATCTGACACTCCGGGAGGACTTAACTGGATTGCTACCAACACCCTCACCAACAGGGAGTCAGATCATATTCTGACTCTGTCAATGTTTTTTTCTTTTTTTGTTTGTTAGATTATTTGTACTACTACACTTTTTAATATTACTGGAAAAGAACTGTAATTCCTATTCCCATATCTTTGCCTGAAAGCTCCTAAATTTCAAAATTATAATTCAGAACAAGGGGTTTTACAATCTTCATTCCAAGGGAGGCTCTGGCTCTCCCTGGCAGACACCTGTCTTTCGAAACCAAGTACACTAGTAAAAATGAAGACTTTTGTTAATAGTAAGAAAAATGGAATCATGAATTGAGAGTGAGCTATAGGAAAAATAATTAATTTAGCTTAAAAATCTTCATTATCAGACCTCTAAAATTTCAGTTAGTTGCTTCACACTGAAGTTCTGATTTAGTTAATTTTAAACATTTCTTGTTTTTTACTTTTTATATGTGTTTCAATTCTAACCAGATTCATTGTAAGCCAGTCCTAGAAATTAAAAACATTGATCAGAAGTTATTCTCTCTGTTAGCGTATGATAGAAACCTCTGATAGATGCTGAGCTTCATTTCTCTAGTAGCTGGAGAATCTCTTTAGGCTAAGCTTTATTCACCATGTTGTGATATACACATGTTCCATAAAATGGACCAAATTCAGTTATCAAAAATTTAGAATTTTATTGAGAGACAAAATGGTAGTCTCGGTTAGCCACAATTAAAAGCACAGCGTCGAGCTCGGGGTCGCCGCTGGGTGAACACGGATAACAAACTCTGTCAGTCTGCTATCCCCCCAGTTCACATTTTTGGTTTGCAGCAGTCTCTTTTTATACACTGGATCGCGGAGAGAGGTTCACGATGTGGACGGTCTTCCCTCCGGGGCATCTTCATTAATCATGCAAGTCCCGGTATCGGGAGTTTGAATAGACTGGCAGAGTAGGACAATACTGCTGATGGTCAGGCCCGGTTGTGTCGTGGAGATGTTAATTTTCAACGGAGACTCATAGAGATATTCATCTGAAGCAATCATCTTGGACTCCGGACTTCTATCTCTGTTTTCCGTTGTCTTTTGTGTCCTTTCAGGGATTCCTGGCAGTGGCAGTTTCTTGGTCCCCTTTCTGGTAATTCCAATCATATTTTCCTTGTGTCCCTCCTGTGGAAATCCTTTTATTTTGTTAAACCATTTTACTTTACTCTATGCTTAGTTCGAACCAAACTTAAACTTATAACAGACTAAATTATACAGAACTTACATGGACTGAGTTATACAAAACATACATATATACAGCTGACATTACCCTTTTATTTTGATAACACAAATTAACTTTAAAACATATATCACACACATAAATTACAAAACCCACCAGTTCTAATATAAATCACCAGTATTTGAACCTTATTGTTGTTTTACTTATATTGTTAGAAGACCGGTATTTGGTTCCGGTAGATGTGATACTACACAAATTTTGCAACTATGCCATTCAGCACACACATTAGGAGGCCTCTGTTTCTTTTAATCTTAAATAACTTCTGTATCAGCTTTCTAACAATTTACTTGGAACAGACAGATTTACCAGAGAATCAATTAAAGCTACGCTTTAATACAGCAATTAAGTCCATTTAGTCCCTTAAAGAAAATGAAAATAACAGGCAGACTGATCCAAGGATGTGGATTCAAAGTCAGCCTCAGACACAAGATGTCATTCTTCCTTCAAATTCACAAGCGAAGGTTTTCCCACTTGGTTTCCAAGAGTTCTTGATTCTACCATCAAGTCAATAGTCTATGTATTTCTTCTGGACTTAAGGCTGATTCTTCGTAGGCTATGAGGATGTTGAAAAAGAAAATGTTTCTGGAACTGGAGGGAACCAGGTTCCTACCCAGAGCATCCCAACAGCATTCAAAGCTTGTGGGAGTTTTCAGCTGTTCTGTTCCAAAAGAACCTAAGCAGCATTTAGAGCATTACAAAATTCTAAGAAGTTTTTGTACAACACTTTATAAAAACCTAGGATACTAATAACTGGATTAAGCGGCTTTTTGAGCTTAACAATACGATGGCCTCAAATTGAATTCTTCATGACTGTTAAGATACTCTTTAGGAAGCCAAAATAAGTCTGTTTTATGGGTCTCTAGGAATTAAAGTTTCTTTGTCTTATGCTGTAACATAAAAAGTCACATTATGTCATGTTATACTTGCCAAGCTCCAATGGAAGGCTTTCCAGCCTAATGAAACCAAAAAGCTAGGAGCACAAACAACAGTTCACCAAGGTCATCAGGACTGTGTGCAGAACTTGCAATCTGTGCTTTTTTTAGCAGGAAATTTTGAAATGTTCGCCTACCCTTTATTTTGTTTGTTGTTTGTTTGTTTGTTTCCTTGGTTCATAGATGACAAGAAGGAGACAAATTTTAAGGAATACTTCTGAAGGAACTACTCCTCCCGCATTTGAAGAAATACTGTTGTGTCTCTTCCATAAGGAAGACTATTTAGTACAAAATGTAGTCATTGGGTTTGCTTTTGTCAGCATGTGAGAGGCTGTATTGGTCACAAATACTTTGCCTAGCCACATGAAATGCTAATTAGTTGTCAGCTAGCTGCACAATCCTGGTTTTCTCTGTACAGACATGACCACCAACATTTCCACAAGAGCTCCAAGCTTGTGCCAAGGAATCTACAGATTCAGTCCAGCTGAAGCAGAAGGTCAGATCCAAAGCTGAAAGGGTTACACAATTCAATCTGCACTGTCCTGCCTACAGTCAGGCAGGAGCTCTTAGCAATTCAGAAGGAAGAACAAATGGCCTTGATGGGCAGTCATTTTCAAGAGCTTCTCAATCAAGTGATCTCCCATGCCTCAGGGATCATCACACCTCAGATGGAGCTAGGAATGGGTTGATAGCACTAAGGATCCTTTTCCATGAGGGTTTTCCAAGGTAATGGGTCTCCCATTGTTCCCAAGAGAAGAAAACAACTACTACCACCCTGACACACCTCAGGATTAACAGTAGTTACTGTTTTCCTTTTAAAATCCTCCTCCCGCCTCCAACAGTATAACAAGACTATAATGTCAGCAGTGTATGCAGGATTGAAAGCAGTTCTTGCTCCTGAGACAGCAGAAATTACTTTGTTGATTTCACATGTGGTCTGGTGACTTCAGGAACAAGACCTCAATGGACTCAAACACTATTTCATTAAAAAGGCAGCTACATCCCATTTATGTTCTGTGGTCCATAAATGAGAAACAAGCGCCTGTGGTACAATGTGAAGGCTTCTGGGTGGGCATGGTAACTGGAGCTTTTGGCAATGCACATTTTGATCTGGCTTCCTAGGTACTTAGAAACATCTAAACTGACAAAGTGCAAGAAGTCTGGAATTGGTTCCTATGTACTCTGACCTAAATGGAAGCCTCAGACCAAGTATAAAAGAGACACCTTCCCATTGTGACAGAGGGTTCAGAAAAGACCCCCTTGCTTTCTGAACTCCTTCTCAGAGAGAAGTCTAGGTGTGGCTGTATCAAATCCTAGCCACAGACTTAATCAACCATTTTTTCTAAAGGACTGCATAGGTGTGACTGAATCTTTATATGATTTTGTCCTGCAAGATTGAGGATGGCAAACCAAATACAATTATATGAAGAAAGTAAATCAGTTATTCTAATTGATGATAGTGATTAGACTGAAAGACTTCAGTCAGAACTGTAACTACTATTTGTTAAATCAGTAATTTTGATGCTAGCTTAATAATTATTAAATTGAGATTGATGTTACTTATCCATACCAATGACCATGGGCAAAGTAACCCTGAGGGACATCACCACTCAAGGGAGGAATCTCCACATGCACTCCTAGGAGTGTGTTGCAAGTCCCTGCTGTAAGAAGAGGAGCTGGGCTTTCATAGTATAAAGGCATTGACTGTCAAATACATGTTTCTAGGCCAGCTGTGTCAGCTCATCAGCCTTTAGACCAGCACCTTTAAATCGATTACAGTATAAACACTTGCTGGTTTCTTTACTAGGATCTTTGTCTGCAGCTTCTTCAACAATGTCAGTTGCTGTCAGAACACTGTTTTTCACATCCTCAGAATGTTTAGGTTTAGGATTAAAGACTCAGGCTGGTTTCAGCATTCTTCAAAACCAAAAGCAGCATGAGCCTCTTCTCTATCACTGATAACTTTTACAAATAGGGTAAGGCTGGAGCTGCTTTAACCCCACTTAAGCAGAGCATCCTGCTACAGTCAATGACAGCTCAAAAGAACAAATACATCCTAGTACCATTAAATCATTTCAGAAAAATAATACTGCAGGCACTATTGCTAAGTTGTTACTTAATATCTTTCCATGATGGAGAACACTCCACACCATATATTCAGATCTCGGTAGTCTCTCTGAACAGTCAATGGACTGTTCAGTAGATGTTGAACTGGTTGGATACTCATAACCAGAAAATAGGATCCGTCAAGGATCTGTAGGCAGATGAGTACTGTTTAATGTCTTCATCAGTGTCACAGACAGTGAGATCAAGTGCACTCTCAGCATATCTGCAAACAACACCAGGCTGAATGGTGCAACTGATCCAACTAACGTATAAGTTACCATCCTTAAGGACCTGGACAAGCACAACAAGAGGGCCCATGTGAATATAATGAGGTTTAACAAGACCAAGTGCGAAGTGCAACACCTGGGTTGGGACAACCCCCAGTATCAATCCAGGCTGTAGGATGAACATGTCAAAAGCAGCCCTGTGAGAAGGTGTGCTGGTGGGTGAGAGGATGGACATGACTCAGCCATGGGCACTCCCAGCCCAGAAAGCCAAACGTATCCTGGGCTGCATCCAAAGCAGTGTGGGTAGCAGGGGAGGGAGGGGATTCTGCCCTTATGCTCTGTTCTGGTGAGACCCCACCTGGAGCCCTGCATCTAGCTTTGGGGGCCCAGCACAGGAAGGATCTGTTGAGGTGAGTCCAGAGGAGGGATACACAAATGATCAAAGGGATGAAGTACCTCTGCTATGAAATGAGGCTGAAGGATTTGTGATGGTTCAGCCTGAGAAAGAGAAGGTGCTAGGGAGGCCATATTGAAAACGAGAAATTACTTTTTTTGGTTGGTGGTGGTGTTGTTGTTTGTTTGTTGGAGTTTTGTTTTTTGGTTTTTTCCCTGCTAATTAATGCCTTAGACACAATTTTGTCTGGTATGGCTTACCAAATTTCTTCCTTATATCCCACTCCATCTAGATCATGCATGCTTCATGAATTAGAAAGTACTCCCCATTAGGGCTAAGAAACTATTACTTTTCTCCTAGATGTGCTGGCATCTAATGCTAACAGTTGAAAAGATGACACACGCTTATGCTCTGTCAATTCCTGAACAAGTCTAGAATACTTGCAGGTTTTTCATTACTGCTCTCTCAAGTACTGTCTCTCAGCCTGCCAGGGGCATGCAGGACGGCCCTTCAAGAGAGGGTAAGAATCTGTAACTTCTGCTTTTGTTCAACACTGATTTTTGAAGGCTTCCCCACCTTTTTTCATGTTCTTTTTGTACAGATCAACATATTTTCAGGGAACTCCTTTAAGTTTTGAAGGGACTACTTCTTTCTCCCAGTAACGTTGCTCTTCTAAAATGAGAAGACAATTTCATACAAAATGCAGTTGTTTGCTGGTATTATTTACAAATACCTTCCCTGCTCAGGTGAAGTGCTTGTTTGCCTTCTGGCATCTGCACTACACTCTTGACTTTCTTCAGCACCAAACCTGAAAGAATTCCAGAAGCGTTTGGACAATGTTCTTAGTGTAATAAATGAAAATGATTCCTGCTAATTGCAACTATACCAATATTTTAGAAAATATTTGTTATAAAGTAATAAGGGAATAATATATGTGATTAGTGTCACAGAGCAGATGGGCCCTTTGGCAGATGTTACACGTGAAAAGTAAGATACAGGATGTAGTTTGAGGTAAGCAAGTACTCCAAAGCTGGATTGGCCTTGGGATGGACAAAGTTGGGACTATTCCAAGGTAGGGAGTTTAGGTGGTGGTTTGATCTATGAAATGTACAAATTCTTTTTTGGAAGATAACGCTTAGTTATGTAACACAAAACTTGGTGTGCATGCGCAACCGGTAAGGTTATTTAGAGGACACAAGGAAGAAGATGAGCCTTCATCTAAATAAGACCATCAAAAAGCCAAGAAGACCACCTAACAACAAGTGGAGCATGTGCTATGTAGTATAGTGAGGCAGACTTCAAGAATAGGAGGGGATTTACAGGAAATATTAACGAATATGCATCACGTACAGTATATAAGTTGGTTGGATTGCTTTTTGTTTGTACGTGAGGTAGAGTGAAAAGCCCCCTTCATACCCCGGCTGGTTTTGCTAATGCTTTATCTGAACCTTAATTATCTTTAATCACTGCCAAATTTTTTTGTATATGTTGATTAGAACATGCCGCTCAAATAAAATTGGTGCTAAATTCAACTTTGTTATTTATTAAATTAGGCACATAGAGCTTCATTTATAACACTCTTGACCTTCTTCTGTACCAAACCTGAAAGAATTTCAAAAAGCGTTTGAACAGTGTTCTTAGGCACATGGTGTAACTCCTGGGCATGTCCCGTGCAGGGGTGGGAGTTGGACTCGGCGATTCTTGCGGGACCCTCTCAGCACAGGACATTCAGAGACGGTTCGGTGATCCTCCGTACACGCAGAGGGCTAGAGGCTGACATAGGGTACCTTGGGGGAACACGCCGTGCGCCAGAATCACCCGACGGCCCAGCCGCTGACCCACGCCCGGCCGGGAGGGGCTGCCCCCACGCCCGCCGCAGTCGGGGCGGCGCACTGCGCCTGCGCGCCTGCGGGGAGGGGAGGAGGGGAGGGGGCAGCGCGGGGGAGGAGGGCGGGCCCCGGCCCTGTGTTTTGAACGGCGCGATGCGGATGGCTCACTATTTGGCAGGAAGGTGAGGAGGCCTCCATCCTGGCGGCGGAGCTCGCGTAGGGTGAGGGGGATCCAAATGTGGCAGAGGCGACCTGGAGGCAGCAGCGGCGGTGGAGGGGGACAAGCGAGACGAGGAGAGCGGCCGTTCCCGCCGCCGCTGCTGCCGCCGCCGCAGAGAAGCTGAACGGCCCGGCTGGGAGCGGCAGCTCTGGCACCCCCGGGCGCCTGCCCCGCCGGCAGGTGAGCGACCGGGGCGAGGGAGGGGACGGGGGATCGCAGCCCGTCGCGCCGCCCTTGGCCTGGCCCGGCCCAGTACCGGGCAGAGCCGGAGGGAGTCGCTGTGGGGGGGAACCGGCGCTCCCAGCCCGGCCGCGCCTCGACTCCCTCGGGGCTCTCGCATCGTGGATCCCCCGCCCTCCCCACCCGGAAGCCGCGGGCAGCATCGGGGCCGCGGGGGCTCCGCTTTGGAGGTGTCGTCTCTGTTCTCCCTTCCCCCGCAAGCTCCCCGGCTGCTTGGCAACCCCCCCGCCCTTCCGGGCTTCGGGGCTCCGCCGCCCTCCCCCGGCACGGCCCCGCGCCGCATTCATCCGTAGGGGGAGCGGTGCCCTCCCCCTTTCCCCGCTGCGGAGCTATTGTGTGCGGGCTGGGGCCCGCCGAGGGGCTGCTGGCGGTTAAGCCTTTCCCGGGGGAGGTGGAGGCGGGAAAGCGGGACGAAGGGGGCGTGAGGGCGGCGAGGGAGCCGGGGCCGCGGGAGACAGCGCCGGCGCGGTGTGTGTGCGCTCGCTCACTGCGCTGCTGCGATCCTTTGTCTGCTGTGCTGCTTTCCCCTCCTCCCTCGCTCCTTTTCTCCCTCCTCCCTTTCCGCGTTCCCCTCTCCCAGGCTCCAAGCGCTGCTGCAGCTGCAGGTTTGTAAATACTGGACCAACACACACACACACACACACACACACACACACACAGATACAACATGGCTGACGTTCGCCCTGCTCCTCCACCAGGGTCTCCGCCTTCTCCCTCAGCCTCCGCTGTTTAGCCGCTCCGCCGTGTAGGCTTTTGTTTCTTACCCCCTCCCCCTTCATCGCCCATTTAAACAAAAAAAAAAACAAAAAAAAAAAAAAAACCAAAAAACACCACACCAATTCACCTTCCTACCTTCTTATTTGCGCGCATGGCGGGATTTCAAGGGTAAGGATCCTCGCTTTGGAAGCTTTCTCCTTTCGTTTTGCTGTTTACAACAAAAAAAAATCAGAGGTGATTTGGGAACCTGTGCAAGGCCTGGGGCGAGGGAGGAAGGGAGGGAAGGAGGGGGAACTGGGTGAGCCCCGCTGAGAGAGAGGCTTGACTGGAATGTGCGTATCTTTTTCTCGTATTGGGTGGGGGGAGATTGATTCACCAAAGTGCCGGTAGAGATGAAATACTGTGTTACACTTGGCAGAATGAACTGGGGCCTTTTCTTTCATTTCAGGACATAATTCGGTATAAGGGATCGACTCTGGGCAGTCACATTTAAAAGATCTGAACTGCTTATGTCAGAATAGGCATTGTGTAGGTAAAACCCGTAGCATAGGCGTTTTGGATTTTTTGTATTTCCTGTATCTCCTTGTTAGTATCTGTAACTGCTTGCAAAACATGAGAGTACAAAACCAGAATTTACACTTGTCAGGTCTTCGTATTGCTAGCTTTCTGTCACAGATTCTTTTGCCCTTGTGATGACAATAGTACAAACCGAAGCATTTCCTTTTTCCTAACAGGAGTGCTTTCAGATTTATTTTTTTTTGGTAGTTGTTGCCTTTTTATTTGTTTCGGTTTTTTGTGAAAAAGGCATGTTAAGTGAGCTCCCAATGGAAAACAAGACAGCATGCTTTTGACCTCTTTACTAGTGTAAGGCAAATGCTTAGTTCAGTACCCTACACCTCAGTTCCTCAGAGCACCCCCTTCTGGCTTTGATAAATATGGTTTATTTTTTGCTGCTTGTGACGTAAAATCAAAACACTTGAAGGTAGTTCAAGCATATCTAAAGTGATCTGCCATGAAACGGTTTTATTTCTAGCTTGTAAATTAAGAGTGAACGCTGAAGGTGTGAAGACATGATACTTTATATTTGCTTTCTAGACATGTTGCTGTAATTTGAAGTAAGTGTTTAATTTTTCAAGGATCATACTTAAAGACATGGTCTTTATTTATACACATGGATAGCCATAGTTTCTGAGCACTGGATTTAAGTAACAAATGCCCTAGCTATGTCATCTTTTGTCTGCTTTGCTTTAGAAGCTTCTAGTGGAGAAGCATTGGAATGACATAACCTTGCAGCTTTTACTGAGATAGAAATATGCTAATTAAATATTGTATACTTCGTATATATATATATATATACATAATGGAAGAAGTATATGCATACTTCTTTCT